>LKNJ01003155.1:0-52754 GCA_002120245.1 Maccullochella peelii | reverse complement strand
CGCTATATAAATAAAACTGAATTGAATTGAATTGAATTAATATTAGTCTTATAATCTCCAATGCAGAAACCATTTAGGAAGAGGTGCAGCTTTAACTGATAGCACACAGTGTGTTTCTTAGGTGATTGTTTAATGTAAACTGTGTTTCTAGATGTCTCAGTGATTTGTCAATGTATTAAATTACACTGGAGACATTTTAGTTATGTTGCTCTAAAACCCCAGCGTTACACATGGCGTATAAAAACAGTTTTTTCTGTGAATATATAGACAGTGTGTCCAATCAGTGTGACTGCTGGTGCGTACTGCGCCAATGTGGCCTCATTTCTCTGCGCCCACCTCTTTCCTCCTGTCCAATAAGAAAAGGCAGCTTTTGGAGCAGCCAGGAAAGACCTTGCCTGTGTGATATTGGCCAGTGATTCCGTGATTGTTGTTTTTTTCCTCCCTCACCCCGCAGAGCTCCCCTCCACCATTGGGCGAGTGTGTTCTGCTGAGCGCTGTGGAGTTCGGACGCTGCAGCATCACCTGCGTCAGGCTCGGTTGGCTTTAGCAGAGAATTCCCATACCCTTTGACTGAAAGCACCTTTACACAGAAGCTCACCGTAAGTACCCGTTAATGGGTCGCTTTCATATATATATTTGCATATATAATTGCTTGAGTTCACACATTTATTGCGACTGTCTTCCTCAAGTCAAAACTCCGTTTTAAAATTTGTCAATTTAACCTTTCTTCGCTTAACGTTCTAAGCACATGGCTCGTGAAACACTACACAGTAAATGTTTAACAAATGAAGCACACTGTTTAGCACGGTATGTGTAAAAGGAGAAAAGCAGCGGCTATGTTTGTGAAATTACAACTTCATTAACAGGCTGACGCTGCTTACCACAGCGCAGCCCGGTGAATTTTGGCGGAAGAAAACTGAGGATACAGCAGGCAAAGCAGTTGTATTATTGGACCTACCGCTGCAGTATGTCTTATCTGTACGCCGAATTGAAGGATCAGTCCGAATGAATGAGACAGGTTCTTACGTTAATTTATGGCCAATATGGTTTAGCCGATAATCAAGTTTTCCTTAAATTAGTAGCTTATTCGATTAAGTTTGGCGTCACTTTCTCTTGATGTCAGGGAAAGCGCAGCGAGCACGACTCCTGAAATATGTACTGTATATCGCAATATTTGACGAATTATATTATATTATTAGAATTAGCAGTTTATTAACACGGTTGCTGTACACCATAATAATCTACCATAAAACCAAATGTCAAAAATCCGTGTCGCGCGATGTGCACAGGTATCACACTAAACTCTATGAAACCCTGAACATTTAATCTCGCTTTTCTTAGCAAACATACCTAGACATGAAATTAAGATCGCATTTTCAAAACATTTTCGACCAAATCAGCTGGTTTGGTCACAGCCTGCCAAGCCTTGTAGTAAAAGGAAAAAGCTCAATTTTTAGTCTACAATTAGGGAAAGAGGTTTAGCCAAAAAAAAGCAGAAACATTAGTAAAAGTCGATTTTTTGATAGAAGTAAATGCTGCTCGGGATATATAAGGAGCAGAACCCATAAATAATGATAACTTTTCTAGGAAACCTGATTTTGTTAACAAGGAAGGCAGCTTTAAAAAAGCAAGCTTTTTTGATAGAGATTCGCTCAGGCACCACAGGTGACATACACTACATTTTCTAATCATCTCTATGGTTTGCACTGTATGATGTGCTGCTGGCCCTAATGACAATCAGTGAAAATCAATATTATGCCATAAGGCAAAGTTAAAATTACTTTGATGAAAATCATGTAGAAGTCATTTCAAATACAACCCAATGCAGTATCAGATATTTGGACTTCATAACTCAATGTCCTGTTGGAAGGTTTATTTTCTAAATTGTCTTTGCGAAACAGTTTGGTCTAATTTAATTCCAAACATTTCACTGATGCAAAAAAGCATCAATTTTTGCTGAAATTATTGAAAATTATTATTATTATTATTAAAAATATATAAATGAAAGCCCAGTCCCTGTTATTCAATATGACAATGATGTTAAAGTTGTAAACTATGACTCTTATCTTTAATAATGGGCGTGTTTAAACATCCATTTTCTTGGAAACATTCATAAATGATGCATACAACATTAAAAGACTGTGCTGTATGAAGACAGATCATCTTGTGTTATTCCCCTGGGAGGAGAACTGCCTTTGGCCGCAGCAGAACGCCTATTTGGCAAATTCATTTGTGCTGCGATTACTTCTGGCCTCTGCATGGCTTGGCTCAACTTGCTGCAGGCCTTTTTTGCTCTTGTCTCCACTTAGCCTACATGCACAAAAATAGAACTAAAAAGGCGGATGACAGAATGCATGTTCGCTTGCATGCATGTGTATTCAAAGTCGGTTAGGTGTGACTCAATCAGTGGGCATCTTCAACAGAACTGGACTCATTCTTTTGCATTCACTGTACATCACTTAAGCAGGGATCCAGGTTGTAACTAGGGCTGAGTATTGTTTGAAATTTTTGGATGTTGTACGATGGCTGAGTTTTGGTACCTATACCAAAATCTCTTTTTGGATACCTTGACAGTGTTTTTCACTACAGTTGCTTTTTAATATCATTTAACAAATGTTGTCTAAACACAAGCAGCCATACAAGAACATACATACAGTCTAAAACTGGAAAAATTATGATTTAAAACAGGAATTATCTGATCAAAGAATAAGTACACAAGATTATGATTGTGACCGGTTGATCAGTGCCAGCTTTCAGTACTGGACAGTTTCGATAGTCAGTGCTACAAACACCTTTAGGTTTATACCAAGTAGGAGTGCACCGATCCACTTTTTTTCTGTTCCGATCCGATTCTGATACCATTGTTTAATTAATAAGGTGTATGCCTCACTGTGTGGAAGAGACTGGAATCATTCTTTTATGCGTAAGGCAACATCAGGCTTGACTTAATCATTGCTTTCCAAACTTTGTACAACAAAATGTAACAAATAAATACATAGATATAAATTTACTGAATTGTTATTTATTATTACAAGTAATAAATAATCGTGCACCAGCAACTTAGTAAAAAATCTTCAATATTCACAAGAATTTCAATTTAAGTGTAAACCACCAGTACCAAGAAAGTATTGAGGTTCAATACCCAGCTACGTATAAATGGTGTAGTGCAAGTATGGTGCAGCACTTATCTGAATGATGAATAGCATCTGAAACCAGCTCTTCCATGCCTTTCCAGTGTGGGAATTTCGTGCAGTGATTGACCAAGTCTGTGGAGTTGTGAAAGTACGAAAGGTTTGAACTTCACTTCCTTCACTATTTGTGTGTACAACGGAGTGCAACACCATGAATACCTTTAAGGCGAGACTGTCCAAAAATGTGCCCCGTTTTTCCCATCTGAGTTACTGTTGTCTCGGCTCTCTCTATAATGGTAGGCTATCTTCTAGTGTGGCCATTTAGAACAGCTAGAAACACTTCTTCCTTTAGATGTCAGGTGATGTTTACCCCGGCCTTTAGGGTTGCCCGCTAGAAAAGATGACTTTCATGATGCTGCCGCTGATGCCTTGGATGTAGGTGATGACAAAAGACACTTTGTATGGTAGGACTTTCACAATGAACGATTCCACACCTCATGATTTATGTCTACGTTTAGTGCCAGTGCAGGAAGTAAGGGTGGGGAGGCTGGGAGACCAGAGTTCGTGTTCTGTCACACATCTGATTGTTGGCTAACCATATCCCTAACCAGGATCTTTAGTTTCAGTTCTCTAACCTTAAGCATACCATAGTTAGCATGTATAGATATTGTAGAACAAAAAGATAATTTTAAAATGTTGGCATTTAGTGAAATCTGGGGTAGAGTATAACATTTAGAATTTCACTTGTTTCTTCAGTATGACAATTCTGGCCAACCCCATGTGGAGATGTGGAAGAAAGACACTAGCAGCCCGTAGAAATTCCGTTCATAGTGGATGATCCAGTGATGTGTCCTTTATTTTATGTAGCCAGACAGATGGTAAGGGTGTGGATGAAGGAGATGAGGGGTGTGTAGTGTGTCTGACTCTCATGCAGGAGACTGAAGTCCGTGTTCTGTGTTGCTCACACTAACCTTTTGCAATATCAACGTTCTTGTCTGGCGATGGGGTTGGAAAAGATTGAGGAATTGCATCTCTTTTTTTTAATGGAGCTTTATTCTACCAGCCCCTACTTCTGTCCTTAAAGGGAGATTTTCTCGCATCAATGTGACAATTCCGGCCAACTCTATGTGTCTGAAAAATGGAGGGCTGCAACTAATGATTATGTGATTATGGTCGATTTTGATTAATCTATTGTTCGCGTTCTGCTGATTAACTGACACAATTACAATTGTATAAAACAGAAAAGAAGCAAATTCTCACACTGGAACCAGACTATGTTTGACACTTTTGCTTGATAAATGACATTTTCTATGGCCATCAAATCAATTTGTGCTCTTTACTATTGTCCTTTTGAATCACACTGTGAGACACTCAGGAAAGGTGTCCTTTATATCTGCTGAAGGACACAGTTGAAATGGTTTTTGCATTGAAGATGGCTGGTGTAGCCTAGTGGAAGGGGAGAATTAGATTTTGTGTGGTTTTTACCAGGTTTTTTTCAGTTTTAGTATCACACAATGGTTGAGAGCAGTGGTTCCCAACTGATGGGTTGTGGACCAAAAGTGTACTACAGGTCTATTCTGAGTGGGTCTCGAGCACGCGGATCAACTTTTTTCCAAAATAGAACCAAAAACCAACAACAAACAGCCAAACAACAGAGTAACTTTGAAGTGTAGTGGCATGGTGCTACAGTTTCCCTCTGCGGAGTAAGGAGCAAGTAGCCTATCAATGCAGGCACTGTCACATAATGTTCTTCACAACATAGACAAGAATAACAGAATATATTCAACCAACAATGAACACAAACATACCAAAAGAAAAACATCAGTATGTTTTCTGCAGTGAAGTACGGAAGCTTGAAAATGACTATATTTTGTTCTTTTTTTTTTTAGCTCTGCAGCTGTTGTATTGCCCTGTTCCTTAATCAGGCCTATTTACATCCTATGCTGTAAAAACAATTTTAATTATTATCAGTTACTGAATTAGTTGCAATGCTTTAATGTTGTTTTAAGCACTAACTTCACATTTCTGCTAAAATGCTTCTTATTTAAGTCAGTTGAACTTTTTGTGAAGTCAAATTGAAGGGTTGGACGGTGGTTAGCACTGCAATCTAAAAGGCACTGGGTTTGAATCAACTGACAGGTGGAATGGATGGATGGAAATAAATGGGTGTTGGCTGCTCTTTGTGTGGACCTTGAAGGTTTGGTTACATTTGGGCAACCAAAACTGCTTGGTCAGGGAAAGATTGCCTTCATGAAAAAAAGAAACCAACGTTGAGTGTTTGTGGGAGACAGCATGAGAACAACGGTCTCGCTTTGTGTGCTCGACCATCCACCCCAACCCCTTAACTATAAGGAAACCCACACCGATGGCATCTGATGCATGTCAGGACACCTGTCAGGTTGACACACTTGAACACATCACTGCCACTGTCATAATGCGCAAAAGCAACAGTTTCAGTTGAACACTTGTAGTTTCATTAGAATGAAATTGCTTTAAAATGGTCTAATGTAATTACAGTGTGGGTGTGGATTCTTTATTGCTTTTGGTCTAACTGTAATTGAGACATTAAGAAATGTCAGAACTGAAAAAGTACTACGATTTCTGCTTGAATACACCTCTGCTCTTGTTCCCTGTCCTGTATACATACCCCTGCTATCCTTAACCAAACCTTTCCTGCCTTAACAGTGCACCTTTGAACTCAACAAATTGTGAGAGGAGAGTGTTGCGGTGCTCAGGGATGTACAAGCATCCCTCTTTTATCTTAATGACAGCCTTGTCCCACTGCGATGGCTGGACGGAGAGGAGGTGTTCTTCTCAGAGAGAGGCGAGAGCCTTGACGGAGGACAAAGAGGCTACACTCCGACCAGATCTGTCTGCGTACCCGAAGGGGTTTCATGATCACTGTGTGGCAAGGTGTCTGTCCTCATAGCACTGCTAGGTAGAAAGAACACTGAGTGGTTTCAGTGTGACGAGAGGAATGAGGAATGTTTGTATTTGTTTATCATTCATTATGATCCGACTCCATCAGTCCAGACCTCATTATTTTCCTAATCGTAAAGCAGGATGATAGAGCCCTCTTTTATTTGAGTCAGTGCTAAAATTAGATCTACTTCGTAAGTCAGAGGGAGAACCAAGATGAGACAGAGGAGCAGAATGCTGATCTCATTGTGAAATTCACTTACGGCATGGCAGATGGCTTCTAAAAACAGGCTTAAAATCACATCGTCAGAGGTGGGAATGTGCTTTGTGGTTTGGAAATATGTTAAGCCAATGGGATTTGATGCATCTGCAGCAGGTGAGGAGATATTGGATGCTAGACCCCTGTTGACAGGATGGTGTTGTCCAGGGATACTCAACTTGCTTTGCCCAGGGGCCACTTTTGCAAAATGACAGGAGGCCAGGGGCCAGTTAATAACCAAACATTAATAATATTTATCAGATATCTTGCGGTGTTACCAGACGGGAACGCTGCACTGAAGCTAGCATGTTTTGACTCGTGATGGCGCCTGACATTAGCAACCTCGCATACAGCAGTTGTCATTTGGCAAATGAAACACAGTGGTTTGGTATGAGGTGGCAAAATAAAGACAAAGTCATCTGTCCAGTTTTCATTCAGTTGAACGTTTGCGGTCCTCACTCATCTTTGCCAAGAGGCAAATCTGGTCGCAGCAGCCCCACGCAGGCACATGGGAGAAGTTTGCCCTCAGGAAGGCAACTTCTCCACCTTGCCCCGCGCCAGGTCAGGCGCACGGGAGCTTTTCGCAGAAATCAAGTTGTACTTGCACTGCACAGATCGCTGATAGGCTAATATGCAACTTTAACAGCCAATGGACAGTGTTGAACATTAACTAATTGGTATAAACAAAAGATTCCCAATGTGAATCGGTTTATTTTCATTGTGAAATTAGAAAATGGTCGGCAGCCCACCTGGCACCCTATCGCGGACCAGATTTGGCCCACGGTCCACGAGTATCATTCATGTAAATCTTTTTAAAATGTGTGTCATAGACTGAAGACAGAGTATAGTTTGTAGGGAAGAAGAAGAAGAAGAAGAAGAAATAAGGCATGGGTCCTCACACAAATGAAATGTTTTTTTGTATGCATACTGACTATTTGCAGGGTTGCCAACTTTGGGTACCTGGCTGGAGTGAGATTTTGATGCCATGGTCCATGGGTTCAATCACACATATGCGCGCGTGCACTTTATCATGTGTACATAGGCTAATTGGACTTAATTCACCATCAGGGTTTAAAAAAGTATGCAGCTTACACATGTGGTGGGAACAGACCTTATAGGCCTATTCTAAGATTTAAGGATATAACTTGACTACGCCACCTCGGGATTCCACCCTGGGAAATACTCAATTTCACAATATTAGACATAGCCTACACTAACCCAGTAAAGGGCACACATTCATTCACTACTGAAAGTCAAAGGCGTGTTGTTTCCAAAACCAAAACTAAATTTTTTTATTGAATGTTCACAAGTAGCAAGAACCAGAAATAAACAAAAAGAAACGAAAGAAAACAAGAACCTCTCCTACTCCAGACACATAGCCAATACATGAACACACACACACACACACACACACACAGACAAATCTACACATGACCACACACACTCACTTAGCCAAATATACAGTATACATAAACACACACTCACTCACTCACTAACTGGCTTGCTTGAACGCCTTGTGCACTCCTGCGCAGGGTTTTCTGCCAGAACAGCTGTCCAAACAACATACTACAAGCATCACGCACATATCACGGACCAAACAGGGGGTAATTTAAGAGCCCATACTCATAGAATGGGGGTTACAGTATGTAACCAATGGTACGTACGTTCGCCTGTTCATCTCTGTTGCTGTCGCAGTGTTTTGGCGTGAGAACCGTTTGGGCAAGGCCAGGAGCGTGAGAGTTGGCAACACTGCTATTTGAGTATAGAGAGCTGAAATCCTCATGTCACTTCTGCGCTAACAGCTCTTCCACCAGCTTCTATAGCTTCTTCTAAATGAATACAATATCTCATTGAGGGTTTCTTTCATCTGTATTTTTGAAACAAATTAAACATATTCTTGGGGTTTACTATCTTTATTCTAAAATAAATGAGCATGTACTACAGCAGTTGTGGTCAGAATTCCAAGTTAAACAACAATGACATTGTTAGCATCCAAAAACTATGGCTCCCAAGAAGTTATACTAGATTAAGTTATCCCCATACGCTCTCTACTATTACCTTTACAACATTTTTGCTGTCTCTGCTGCCCTGCTATTTATAATGATAAGTGTTTCCATATGTGTTACTTGTAGGAGGCAGTATAACATCTTGATATGAAACGTTAATACAGGAAGTAGAGAGAATGGTTAACACAGTGCACTATTGTGAGTACAATAAAGTAGCCAGCCTAGCTAGCATGAAGTTCCAAACCTTATATGTTTTTATTTTTACACTATTGTTACAGTCATGTCTGGACAAGCCAAGGCCACTTGACTGGCCAAATTCTGTTGTGCTTGTGTAAAATGCTGTTCATTAAAGGTCACTAAAACATAGTACTATTAAATAAACAATGATGTTATATTTTTTCTTTAAATTTCACCATCCTTCTCTAGACATATTGAGTGAACCACACAAAATATTGTTGAGTGAGGTTGTTCCACATGTGGATTTTTAGTTTTTTGCAGTATTTCATATATGTCAGTATGCTATTTCATGACTTTTTCTCACTTCCGGAACATAACCCAGTAAAATTAAATCAAATATTTCAATCACACTGAAAACTGAATGCATTTGATTTCTAGTCACTCTGTCGTATGGAAACAAACCTCAACACAAGCTACATGGAAGCGTCAATACTCAAATCTCATAGAAGTACAGTATGAATGAATAGAATGGTATGACAGACAGCAACCTGCTCAGTTTCTGCTTATATTTTCCTCTCACTCAAAGTCACCTCTCATCACATGTTGCCAGTATGTACCAGAGATATGTGCCCTTATCTCACAGGAAGTTTGAAGTATAAGATGAGAGAAGTACTTTAAAAATCCAAAACAACCACATGTTCTTGTGGAGGCCAGGACCTGAAGTGGAAAGAAAGAAAGGAAACACTGTGAACACAAATATGCACAAACCTCCCCTAACAACCTTCAACCAGAGAGGTCTGAGACATGTAAAACAACATCCTTTATTGCTTTATAATGTCTTCTCTCGCTCTGTAAATTTGGATTTGTGGTCATAATGTTTCCATCATTTCTTTCACATTTGAAATATTGTCCTCAGTCTGCAGCTTGATCAAGATTTGTCTACATTTCAGTCTTTAAAACCCTGAGCTTCTCAACCTTGGGGTTGGGACCCTACATGAGGTCAGTGGTCATGAAGGTTGCAGAGGCGTTGTGATGAGAAATTGATACCTGTTTAATATTTTTAAAAGTAGTTAAAACAGTTTTATATATAAGACGTTTGGTGCTCCTCTACACATTTTAACATTTAATACAAAAGTATACTATACACTTGAGCTCGACAGTTCTATGATGGCTGTGGTAATGAGAATTTTGGGGACTAAACAAAGGTTTGAGGAAACCCTTCTAACTCGCGCTCAATCCAAAATCAGGTTAAGTCAT
Organism: Maccullochella peelii; assembly: GCA_002120245.1. Taxonomy (NCBI): domain Eukaryota; kingdom Metazoa; phylum Chordata; class Actinopteri; order Centrarchiformes; family Percichthyidae; genus Maccullochella; species Maccullochella peelii. Next base: position 43,005 of record LKNJ01003155.1, on the reverse strand, counting down.
TGCTAGATTGCTAGAGAGCACTCGCAGCGAGGTGCAGAATAGTGTGAGCTTCAATGCAAGTTAAAACACGCTGAAGGCAGAACAGTCGAAAAAGAGATGGGCGACATGTTTTAATTTGGAATGTAGAACCAGAGCTGCAAACTAGAGACTTGCACTCAAGTCAGGATTGTCGTAAAAGTGAGTGACTGCTGTGAGACAATTGACTTAATTAGAAGAGTACGCCACAGATGAAGCATTGCACTCCTATGAGACTCAGGATGGACAGTTTTATGACGATATGTGATGATACTGTTTAATTAAAGAACACCTTTAGGTAGGCTGCATAATAAACTGCATTAAATGTCAACGTATACACTAATGGAACAACATCAGCAACATGAGCCCTGATGTCCAAACCAACAATAAATTCCACTTCTATAGATGGCACTTTGCAGCCTGTGTATACAACTGATTATCAGTTATAAATATACCTCCACCTTCCTCTGTATAGCCTCACTAGAATTATCCAGAACAGAGGACAAAACTCATACTGTTAAATTAAAATGGCAGACAATAAATAAAAAGACGCGGAAGCAGCACGCATTATTAAGCCACATAAATAAAATAGCCTGACACTTGTTATAGAATCAACAGTAGAATCAAACATCACCGTGGCCGACAACACCGACATGTCTAAACAATATAAACCCATCCTTAATTTTAATGCATTGTCGTGCATATATGAACTGTTTACTAACTGCAACCCCCGGCAGGGTGCAACTTCAGCCCCCCATCTCCTCTGACACTTTGCCAGTGAACGTACACATTGTACATGTGTGTTCTGAGTGCACAGTATCTCCTCTCTGGAGGTCTGCTCGCCTGCAGCTGCTGATTTAACTCCTTTCTTCATGTTCCATTCTCACACACTTTATCAAGACCTTTTTTTATTTGACTTCTGTTCTGTAACGGATGTGACTTGATGCGTAGCGAAGTACAATACTTGGGATAAAAAGTACTTAAGTCAAAGTAAAAGTCCCTATTTGAAGCAAAAAGTACAAGTACTGCACACAAAAAACGACTTTGTGAAGAGTTAATGTAATTCGTTACTTCCACCTCTGCTAGTAACGTAGCGTGGAGCCTCTAGCCCGCAGCAAAAATGGGCAGCTGGCTGCAGAGGTCTGGTAAACTTCTTTCTAACTCCACACCAACAGATTGTTTTCGTCTTCTAACTTCAGTCTTCAGTCACTTGAGGCCATTTATCAGACTTAACCTGACACACACACTTTTCAAATCTTAGCATTGTAGGGGTTATATGGCTTTATGGATACCAAAACATGTGACAATATAATAACCTCAAAGAGGCACCAAAACTATATAGTGTTAACACATTAATTGGTGCATAAAGATGAAGTGGAGTGATTACACCCACTTCAGGCTATCAAAAGTAAAAAGTAAACAATGTTTACATTAAATAATAGAATTTAAGTTTCATTAAATTCACCTCGGGGCACCACTCTTGGGAAAATGATAGCTAATTAATTAATAAATCAGTCAGTCTCATGAATCAAACTATACTAACGTATCAATTTGGAACTCTGATAAATAATTACAACCAAAATAACCATATCAATACTCTAGTAAATGTGGAAGGGTTTTGGAGTTCTGAATAGTAGAGGTTGGCAAAATTCACTCCTGTTTTATTTTGAAGTTTGGTCTTGTCTCATGTTTCCAGTGTGTCTCTGCCCTTGAGTGTTTTCACCTGTTCCCTGTTCTTCACCTGTGCCTGATTCCCCTCGTTCGCCTTCCCCTATTTATGCCAGTCCTTTTCCTTTGTGCTCTGTGGTGTCATTGTCTTATGTCAGCTGCTGTGTTCAGTGTGTTTCGTTGCTCCCTGGATTCAGTGCTTTGTGTCCCGTGACTTTTCATGCTTGCGTGTCTTTGATTTACCAGTGTTCACTTGCTGGTCTACCTGCCAGCACAATTTAAGTTAGGTTCAATAAACCTTTGAACGGCTTCTGCCTTCTTGTATGTCTGCTTTTGGTTCAATTTTCCTACGCTGCTGAATGCGCACCCTGATTCTCTTGGACAACATTAAATACGGCACACCAAAATGTATATCCACGAGCATTTATTTATCAAATGATAAAAGGTAAATCACTCAAGTAATCTAACTACTTAACTAAAAACAAAAGTGTATGTGTGTGTGTGCGCACGCATGACGGTGTGCGCCAGAAAGAATGTGTGTGTTTCGCACGTGCATGGACAAGAACACACGTGTTAGGCCAGAGACAAAAGAGCGCGTGAAGCAGGCGCTTTAAATGTCCTGTCCACGTGTGTGGAGGCAGACTTTGTGTCGTAGCCACTAACGCTAAATAAACTTGTTTAGCGGTGTGTGCTACCAGGAATCTTACGCAGGCTCTCGCGTCGCCGCTGTAAGTAGAGAGTTCAGTGTGTCTGCTCCGTGCCGACCACACGAGGAGAGGACCTCCGTCGAGGTCAGAGAGCGCAGAGGTAAGAGGTAAGAAGCGGTAACAAAGGGGGAGCTGGAGTTTTGTTGACCTGGTCAGTGGCGTCACCCAGGAGACGTCCGGTTACAGCTACAGGAAGTGATGAGGAGCTGAGGGACAACTGTAAGCGTAACAAACTTAAATTTCAAAATAAAAGCTCAGTTTATGTCACACAATGAACAAATTCATCTGTGGAGTTCCTGTGGTCCCTACAGCATTAAGCAAGCTGATTGATTGATCCAGCTCCTTGTCTGGAAATCAAATGTTACTCAAAGTCTGTACAAGTACAGTGTAAAAGAAACAGCCATGTGAACGTCTCCAAACAATCCCCCTACTTGCAGCCCGGAGAAGCATGTTCCAGCCTTGACTTAAACTTCAAGGACTTGAAACTTGCTTTAACAAGACTTGAGACTTGACTTAGTCTGGTTTAGTCTTTTGGAGCAGGTCTAAGAGTCTACAGCCAAGCTAATATCTGTGAGGCTGTACTTAGGCACGGCATGATGGCAAGATGGCGCCCCTTTCATTCTTATGAAAGTTTCTCACCAGGCGCATACGCTGAAAAAACGGGCTTCCTCGCGCTTCTGTGTTATGGACCCACAGAGCCTGTGCACTAGAGGCCTTCTCCCGCCTAGCCGGTTGAGAGCCAGCTGACTTCTTGTTGGCATCCTGCACACATAAATGGGATAAAATAATTCAATCATATGGCTCTTCTAGACTTTCCAAATGTTGCTAGACCGAATGGATCAAATACTGATAATAAAGAGTAATTTTGGGGGTTTGTGACGCTCAGAAAAATGTTTTGGGAAAATGCTTTTTGGGCCAGTGTGCATCACCTGAGGAACCTGGAAATTGCAATACCCTGTGTGGCCACGACACCTAAATCACTTCACAGCCCAGCTTGAGTCACAGTGGTGCTCTGAGCTAAATGATTAATCGGCAAACTAACATGCTCACAATGTTAACGTTCAGACATGTAATGTTTACCATGTTCACCATCTTAGTTTAGCGTGTTAACATGCTAGCATTTGCTAATTGGCACTGAACACAAAGTACAAATAGCTTTGCAGGTGTTTGATGATAAACCAGATATTGGACAAATTAAAATCTTGCCTGATGAAAAGTTAATGGATTACCAAACTGGTTACAATTCATCTTGAGGGGAACATGAGAGTTTGAACCAGATTTTATGGCAATCCATCCAATAATTGCCAATTTTGTTGTGGCAGGCCTACATCCCACAATTAAATCCTGGATCACTTTTGAGTTTGAAAACATATATAACTACTATATGTAAATCAGGGTGTTTATCTTTAAGATAATATCCTAAATTTAATGTTCAGAGCTCACTAACATTGCCCTTTTTGTTGGCAAAAGTAAACCACTTTAATTTAATTCTAATTGAATGAAATGAAATGTAATGAAAGTCTAGATCCATATCTGTAAATCTATCAGGCTCATCTCCTTTTCTTTTCCTGTCTTCAGACCTTTCTTTGCAGCCATTTGCGTCGATACTCTGCTAGCCTGATTTTTGCTGCCTCAGTTCCTGAGACGCTGATGTGAGTATTCCCCGAATTCTTACTTGAGTCAGCGCTATTTCTTGTGCTTTTCCCGTCTGCTTTTTCCCTTTTTTCCCTTGCTCATTTTCTTTTTGCAGGTCAGGCCTGGCCTTCTGTATCTCCGTGTTGTGCTGCTGTCAAGCTCACTTTAATATTTCATAGGTCGCCACTTTGATGAAGCAGAGGGAACGCTGGCCCTCATTAATGGGAGTCAGGCTATCAATGCTTGGATGCCTGGCTGCTGAATCATTTATCATTCATGGGTTTTTTTTCCTCACCTGCTCTTTGATACATTCAGACGCAGGCTCGCCACAGAAGCACCGAGATGAGCTGCACACTCACATTACTTCAGTTGAGGAAGGTTTATAAGCTGTATTTTAACACACACATGCCTTTGCCCTGGAATAATGTGTGTGACAGAGAACATCTACACTACTGGCACTTGTGTGTGTGTGTGAGTTGTTCATGTTTAGAATGCAGCAGCTGAGCATGTAATAGCAGCACTGTGCTGCATCAACAGTTTGTGATCTGTGTTGAGATATTGGAAGTGTTGATGATTTCATTACCTCTCAGCTACAATAATTACACAAAGCCAGCCAAGCACTACTTTCCACTGCACATCATGAATCACATACAGTATAAGAAGACTGCTGAAGGTCCCTAAAGGGAAACCTGGGCCCTATTTTTTACAAATTTCAGGATCTAAATGGCTAATAGTTACCAAAAATGTTGGAATTGGTCCAGTAGATCGCCTCCGCCGGCATCCGCGAACGGGCTGCAATGGCTGCAACGTAATCCTTGCGTTGCGCCCTTGAAAAGTCTGCCCACTAAAAGTGCTTGTTGTTGCCACTGACGGGCTCAGACTTGAAATGTCTGACAACATTATGGAAAGGATCCCTGTCTCTGTAGGGACCAATTCCAAAACTTTTGGTAACTATTAGTCATTTCGACCCCAAAATTTGTAAAAATAAGGCCCAGGTTTAAAAATACCTGAGTTTCCCTTTAAGAAGAACACTGACTCTTTAAAAACCAATATAGACACTACCCCCACCAGATATTATGATTATCATAATATCTGCTGGGAGTTGCTAATCAATACCAGTGACTTGATCATTACTTGCATGAGTGCTGTGCTGAGATGCTTTCAGAGCTCACTTTGTGTCCTGTGCTTGGTTGTGGAACAAAAACTCCCTAATGATGGTTCTAACTTTGATTGTATGTATGTATTATCTTATCTACCTCTGATGTGCAGAACTCCTCTTGGTTTCAGACAACAAATCAGTGGCATACTCATTCTTTCCTCGATGGCTTCGTTGATTCAGTCAATTACTTATCAGTTGGTTCATTTTTCCATATTCAGCCTGTCCACGCCCTGTGGCCATTAAAAGCATAGAAATCTCTATAGACTGAATTAGGGTGTCTCACTCGCTTCCTCTCTGCAGTTCTGTTGAATTCTGTGTTCTGTTTAGAGTCGTATTGTAAGACACTGTGTTTATTCTGAAGAGACAGCATTAACAGCCACTAACCTTTTCAGTATCAGAATCACAGTATCACATTCTGTAACATGGCTACCCGATGGTTTGAGCAGAGCATCTCACTCGCAGCTCCTTTCTCCGCTCCACTTCCTGCTCACCAGGTCTCACCTGGAGCAGCTTGCAATAGTATATTTAACATTAAGTTAAAATTTAATGATCCATTTAATTTGTTACCGACTTGACACACATATAGCAAAGCTGCTGTAGTTTGTCTTGTCGAAATTGCTTCACAGTGGTGTGCAAATATTGTATAGGTGATTTATAACATACATTTATAACTTATAACTTCTTGTCGACATGTGAACACATGTGACGATGTGCCGAAGCCGTGCCGCAAGCGGAATGCTCCGCAGCCACATCCAGTGGAGATGAGGGGTTAACCCTTCATATTTTTTGGCATTTCCCTGCTGTCAATGAGTGCTGAACAGCCAAAGAAAGTCAAACTGTTTGATGTTAAGCGCTGTTTCTGACTGTATTTTTAGAAGAGGAAGAAATACTACTCAAATCCAGCATGTTTTTACAGAGTAAGCCTGAGACCTAATACCGGTTTTAATGTAGTGCATCTCAGGAAGCACCTGCAGACTGAATTGAAATGCAGAGGTGTCTAATAGCTAAACCAGATATGAGCTGCAGAAGACTGTAGATCATGTGAAGCCGCAACCTGACATTGTTGTGAATTTTCTGTTTGGCGTGAACGGTAGTACGTGTTATACACGTGTTGTACAGTCTCTCCATTATTCAGATGGCTCATCTTGACATCAGTACTGATCTCGACTCCTCAACAGATAAACGGATTGAAAGGCATAGATGTCTGTCTTATGGAGTGTGAACCTGACATCATTTGCTGTTTTATGATTTATTGATGTGACATGTGACTTGCACCAAGAGTTGTGATAGCCTCAGATCAAAGCCTTTTGTCATCTTCACCCCAGCCACAGCCCCGCCACAGTCCCAGCCACTGGGACAACAGGGTGATGTTGCACTGACGCCATTTTATAGCTGAATTGGGTGAAGAAGCCTCAGCTGGATGTTGTCCAGTGCAGCAAGCTCGAGTTTCGGTTTTGGCGGACACGGACATGCTAAACAGCAGCACTAGGCATTCACTACTCACTAGCTAACTTTACTGGATTCCTACAAGATTAATAAAGTCTAAGTATTGATCATATTAATGTAGTCTGCGCTGTACTAGACGTTTTGTTGTTTTGTTGTGTTAAGTTAGAAGTAAAGCTACCTTTGTCCGAGGCACTGAGCTGTCACTCAAAAACTCATTAGCAAATGGGGACGCACCCCTGTAAAACACCTCTGTGTCAGAACTGCAAACAAAAAGTCAGGCAGCAACGATTCTCTCAAATTCTTGTTTTTGTTTGATATTTAAGAAGTTTTGTTAGATTTCAACACAAATCTGATCTTCCATTTTCCACAATTCAATTTGAGAGTGTGTCATGCTCCTGTGTCCATCATCATTTGTAAATTTGACAGTTGATCATTTCAGTTAATGCATCCCTTCACTGTCATAAAGGTCACAGCCTCCTGTGGCAGTAAGAGCCTTGTGGGATCTGACCCCGTTCTCCAGGGGCTGCTGGTTACGTATTTCGAGATGAAGCCGTCTGCATCATCATCTGTCCATGTGAGGTTGTCAGACGTCAAGAAGAGGATCTCTGATCCTTGACCTCGATCCTTCTTAAACACACTGTGATTGAAGTTGGAGCCTGGAGGTGGATTTTAAGGGGCTGCAGATCATGAGTGCTTGAGTCAGATACAGCAGCGAGGATGAGGTGAACTCAGGACATCGCCACAAGCTGCTTACGCAGTTTTTTGGTGTAATCATTTCTGACAAGGCAACAAACGAGTGCAGTTGTGAGGAGTCTTAATGTGGACATGTTCTCAGAGTTGTGCGTATGTGTGTGTGGACAGATGACTCACTGATGGTATGGTCCATCCACCGGGGAATCAGAATAAGAGCTAATAGCAGTTTGAGGATTTACTCAAATAAACTCAGTCTTCACAGTTCTCCCTCTTTATTAAGGGATGTGTATCAAGACAGATTTCACATGGATTCTTCTATATTTTGACAGATGGAGAGCAGTCGGGATTAAAAACTGGATTGTCAGACTCTTCTCAAGCATCTTGTTCTGATTTGGAGTCGAGACCGAGGCAAAAAAACAGCAGAGTTTACCGTACCAATGTAACCTCAGCTTCAAAAAGTACTAATAAATTAGATTTGGCCTCCTGACAAAGAATCTAAAATCAAATTATTATTCTATTATTATTATTATCTCTGTGGAATGATGTCAACCAAAATCACACCACAGCAGCTGATGCTCTGTTGCTTGCATGTCGTCAAGCTTATTTTTCGGAGGGGACGGGGAACAAGGGGCGGCATGTGCAGTTCTGTGTCAGTGCGTCAGATGGGGGCCAGCAGGGGCCACGCTGTGACAGGGAGGGTGGGATTGGACCCCTGGGTACTGCAGGGAGACAAGGTGACTTTCTCACTGCTGTACAGTGGAACACAGAGGATGTGGCTGTGTCTGGAATCACTGCCTTGTTCTCTCTTTTACTCTCTATATAACAGACAATATGATAGATACATTGAATTATCACCACTTTGTCATCACTGACAGGTGCAGTATTGCATGACAAAGTTGCATTGTGGAACTGTTAGTGTAACAGTCTGTATAGCGTGTGATTACTCTTGCCATATTTGCAGTAGTGTAGGTTTAGTCACTCATGGGTGCCAGTCATGGATGTATAATAAGAACTGGAAAGGGAGCCGCCGCTCAGCCTTGCTTTCAGTTGTATCCCAGTGGCAGTTAACACTGTGTTCACAAGCTGTAGGAGGTTTAGTTGGACGTCGGTTTCTGGCAAATGTACTTAGCTGTAGTGAAAGTTATTCTGTGAGTTGGCCATACAACTCAAAGTTGTTATAGACTGGTTAATAATCTGTTTTCTGCATGTATGTGTCTATACTATTTACTCTGTAACTTTAATGTTTGAAGAAATCGACAGTAGGCTGTACCTTTTTTCTGGTTCAAACTCTGGTGGACATAGTTGTCAGACTTTCCCAGGTAAAGTTGACATGACATTACTTGTATAACCTTATCACCTTTAAAGCTCTGAGTCAGGATTCAGAGCTGTGAAGCTACCGTGGCTTCACAGACAACGTCTTAAGCAGTTAAGTGCAAAGCTGTCAGCCGTATCATTAAGGGTTGTCAGTCCAAAAGCAGACATTAACAGACATAAAAGAATACACACTTGTTTGTCATTATTACCATGAGTATTGGCCCACTATGTAGATATTATCGCTGCATACTGTATAATGCGAGGAACATCAAATGTAATACTAACGTGATATCGTAATAAATGTGGGCTGAATTGGTCATTTTTATATAACACTACGTCCTGATTGGTTATGCTCAGTGCAAACATATCTTGTTTCAAACTAAAATTTATACAAAATAATCACAGTTTATATCACAATCACAATACTGGAGAGAAAGCCAGAGTTAAGCAGATGTCCCTAACACAGTATGAAAAACCTTAAAATGTTCAACTTTACCCGTCTTCCACACCCACTGCCATGTGTCTCACACCTCCACCTTGTGACTGTCAGTGTCGGCACTGCAACACCTCAAGGAGACAAGCCGAAGCTGAGCCTTCGTTCTCCTTCCTCCTCCTCCTCCTCCTCCTCTGTTGGCAGATGACATGGCCAGCAGCCACACAGAGCAGACAGGCAGGAGGGCCAGGGATCACATCCAGTCTGTCTGCTGTGGAAAGGAGTGGAGGGGGAACGAAGGGCATAAGTAGTTGTGTTGAATACAAGTCTGTTTGTGTGTGTGAACTTTGATATTTAGCGTATTCATTCAAACTGAAGCAAAGCACACATGCTCACAATACCAGTGTTAAATAGTTTGACATCTTGGGAAACACTTTTCTTTCTGAGAGTTAGATACGAAGATCAATGCCACTGTCCTGTCTGTAAGCTAAATATCAGCCAAAGCCGGCAGGCGATTAGCTTAGCATTCAGACTGGAAATGTCTGGCTCTGTCTACGGTTAAAAACATCTGCCTAACAGCACCTCTAAAGCCCAGTTATTTAATCGATACTTAAACAGTTGTGGCTTCACGGGGAGTTACATGTTTGAACTTTTTCTCGGGCGTGGTGACTTTGTCAAATCTTGACAGAGCAATGGGATGGGGATCGAGGGCAGCTAGTTAGTAGGTTATCTACCACCTTTGTGAGTGCAACCTCCATGTTACGTGAAGACTGAAGTTCAAAAAGACCTTCTCTGGAAAGACACTTACTCAGTTGGATAGCTGCTTCATTTCTAGCACTTCAGAGAGAAAGGGAATATTTGAATTGGGTCTAATAATTAGAAGACATGAGGGTAGAGGTTAGGATTTGAGGCCGTGGCATCGTCACTGTTAAGGCAGAGGACACGACACCAGACACCGGAGACATTTCATTGGCAGGTCCTTTAGTCTCAAAGAACATTATATTCAAGTAAGAACGCAATGCTGTTAGATACCTGTGTACCATGTATCTGTTCTGAGGGGGATCAGAGCCTCATTAGCTAATAAACCCATAATATCACTGATACACCCACTTTTGTGATTTCATTAAAAGGATTTAAAAAGCTTGTTTGGGGTGAAGAGGAAGCTGAGTACAGTGGAGGGTTCTGAATCATTTTTGCTACCATGCCGAATTGGAACTCAGGGTTATCTTCACTGGCATTAATTAGTTCTGAGAAACTGGTGGCGCTAGAAGCAAAACAGCTCATACTTCCTCTCCACTCTCAGGCTGCTCACTTCAGTATTTCTTAATCCTCTTGTGTCTGTTCCCTGCAGTATGAGAGTAGCTGGAGTTTCTCTTCTACTGAGAGCTGATCCAACATTTCAATCACGCTCCAATCAGTCATATAACCCTGTAACACCAAAACATCCACTTACTTACATTATAGATTCTATTTGTACAGTCTACACATGTGTACACATGCTCATGCTCTGTCACTGCCAATATAAATCCTGCACACTGTATATACTATATATAGAGAAGTATACGTGCATATACTGTACATAATCATCCACTCCATGTATAACCATCAATATTTATTTCTTTGCACTATATCTCACAGAAACAACAGAAAATATGTATGTATGTATATATATACAGTATATATATACAGTATGTCCTGTCTGGGAATGAAGCTACATCACTAAAAAGAAGAGTCAAGAAACACAAGCAGTCACTGTTATTATTCAGAATTATTCAGTTTGACCTCCAAAAAAAGTTGTTTAGATCAGTGGTTCCCAAACCTGTTAAAACATAGAGATTTGTACGCCACATGTGGCACACGTGGTTAAATGCATTTATTTTGTTCAAAAGTAAACCTATCTTACAATTTAAGTTTACCATGAGAAAAAAAAACACTGCCTGTACGCAGGTCGCAGGTCTTTTAATTTAAATCTCTTGATGCGGGGGAGAGATCGAAGAGAGATCTGACATCACTGTCACTTGTTATAATGTTTCCCAGTGATGAGAAAGCCACCTGAAGCATATGAGCTTTGGGGAACAGCAATAGTATACTGCCCGTAAAGCCATAGTAGTTCTCATGTCACTCTTCAGTCTGATATTAGTTTGTTTGAACAGTGATTATAAATGTAACAAATCTTGCGATTTGTGACTGCTGTATACCTGGAAAACTTGCTTGCGTGCTGGAAAGTGCGTTGCGTTATTGACAGTCGGCAACCGAGAGCAGTCATGCCACCAGCCTTACAGTAGCTGCAGCATACCTGAATTACACGGGGCTTTTAAAGGGAACTCCAGCAATTTTACACATCAGTCTGTTTCCAGGTGTTGGGGAGTGCTACGGCATATGTGAAGAAAGTAGTATAAAGCCTTTAGTGTCTCCAGAGGGAGCTGTGTGAAGGCTGATGAATGTCCTCAAGTGCTGTCACTCCTCTGCAGCCCACTCCTCATCTCTGCTGCAGGCTAGAGGCTCCACGCTACATTAGCCGCTGCTAGCTTAAAACACTGAATGGGTAATGTAGGCAGTAGGCACCAGGTCTTCACAAGGGGGAAAAAAAAAAGTGGAATAAAAAATAGATACCTCTGGTTCTGCTGCATGTTTTTCTTTTTTAAACTGTCCACGAGTCTGACTTTGTTATAGAAGTGCAATGCTTATATCTTGGAATGAAAATGTAAACCTAAAAATGAAATGAATGGAAGGCTCATGTTTTGTCTGTGGTGAAACGTTATTTAAAATAAACAATGCAAAATAGAAATGAACCAGTCTTGTGGCACCATTGACCCCTCCTTGCGGCACCCCAGCACCCACTTTGGTTCAGATAATCTGGATTAACTGTTGCTGTCTGATTGGTCGACCGCTTGTGTTTCTCGCCCTGTTTGACTGTTGTAGTCAAAGTAGTGTAGTGAACTGATAGAAATGGTGGACGTAAAAGAAGTTGTAATAAACCAGAATGATCCTAATGGCAAGCTTCCCATTAGATTTTGATATTTCTTGTGAACGTGAACATTTTGGCCTGATGGTGGCACTAGAGGAAAGGTCAGGGGAGTGACCTGAGAGCCATGAATTTACACAAATTTAAGGCACTCTGGTCACTGACTGTGGAGAAAACTAGAACCTGCTAGCGAGGCACAAATGCTGGTGATATAAACATATTATGGAGCTGTGGTCAGTGCAGAACCCTGATACCAGTGAGTCCATACAATTAACTCTCCTGCAGATTAGATTTTAGGACACAGAGTCTGTGACTGATGTGTTGTAATGTTGAAGGTTGCAGGTACAGTATGTGACCCTTTCCTAGACCGCAGTGTCCCCCTTGGCCCCCCATACTTTCATTTCCATCTCAATGTCAATAAAGCATGGGAGTGAGAGAGTGAATGGCATACAGTTAATGTGTGACCATGTGTAAGTGCGTGTTTGCGTGTGGGCCTGCAGTTTGTGTGTCAGGCCCCATCAGCAAAGTGTCCCCTCGGCCCGGGTGCTTCCATCAAGACAGACGTTTTACAATACAGTAAGAGACAGCCAATCGAACGGCATCTATGCCGGCGTAATTCAACAACGCTCTGGGGACTCATTCAGCGGAGTGGCTGCACAGATAAAAGCTCCCGACATGAAGAAAAAAAATCATGAAAGGACCAGAGACACGGAGAGGGGATGATAATGATACCTTTATTCTGAAGCACACCCCACACATTCAGTCAAGTCAGAAGAATAAAATGACCCACTACACTTAAGAACCTTGTAGCTCCATGTTGGTCGATTCTCCTAGTTTTTTAAGAGACGTAAATCAAATTCCACTCTGTGAATTGAATATATGTATAAGCTGAGTGTCTATATATATATATATATATATATATATACACATAGTATATGTATATGTGTATATATAAAATATAGAAGTGTACTATATTTAATAAAACAAATGATGCTTCCAACATCTGTAACTAAGTATATAAATACATATACTACATTAGTAATCAATATTTCTTCCTACATTTCTCACTCCTACTCCCAAGATTTTTCCTAATGTCTTCAATTCAGTTTTTTCTAAATTGCATTTCCTAAAATGAATGCCTAAATGCTGCATCAAAGCCTTCACACTGCCAGGAAAAAAAACATCAGTTAGGGAAACACTGAATGATTTATTAGCCCAAAATCAAAATGTAATATATTGTATCTAAAACATATTGGAAGTCTATATAATAATAACCAACTGTTTTTAAATCAAGGCCAGGTTGCTGAAACCTGCCAGAAAAAGAGCTCAGTAGATATGGCCCTGTAATCAAAAGAAAGGCTGACCACTGGCTTAATCTACTAACTGAACATTTCAGTTCATGTGCTTTTTGGTTTTGTAACTGAAAAAGACAATGGAAGTGAGCACAACTGAAACTCTTAACAACCTTGTGTCTTCCCTCCGCAACCAACTTTACATTTTGGCCTCACCACTGGCAAGGTTCCAAGAATAGTGAAGTCGTCATTGTTTTGTCAGTGCAACACTTTGGTGTGGTGCGTAATGAACACTGCAGACTCCTGAGACCGCTAGCAGTGACTTTAGAATTGTACTCTTGTTTTTTTTTTTTTTTACTGTATCTAGGGCATCCACAGGTGCTTTGCAAACCTGAAAAATAATTGCCATTATTTAACCTTCCCAAACACTTGAACACCGTCAGAAGTGGCAACATGAGTGCTGGAAGGAGATCAAATGAGCTCTCCCTGTGTAAAAAAATAGCACAGCTGACAGCTATGTCTCCGACGGTGCAGGATTCAGAGGAGGGAAACTCTGAGGCAAAACAAGGATAAAGATAATTCAAGGTGAAAATGAAGGCAGGGTTTTGTTATTTGGCTGTTGCAAACTTAAAAACGTTTTAATCTCTGTTTAGCTGGAAATGGGAAGTTCTGTATGCCTTCAAATGTGTTGTTTTCAGTAGTGATTAGGAGATCCAGAGCTCTTAGACAGAAAACATGACTAATAAGCATGCCGGTTAATGATACAAACCATAGACTGTATATAAAGATGGATGACGAGTCTCCACTTCCTCCCACTGTATAAAAATGAAGCCAAAATATCCCGGATACGGGAGATGCCATCTTGCGCTGGTGATGCCATTTGGAGCCAGAGTCTGCGCAGTAGTGATTATTGAGTTCCTGCCCATACACCTGCCTGAACCAATCGCGAGCACACTCACCGTTGTCAATCATGACGTCACACCCCTTTTTAAAAAAACAATGAAGCCTTGAACAAACATCAGCGTGAAGAACTACTTAAAATGACAGAAACAAACCAGAAATTCTTTTAAAGGGGTACTCCTGGGGTACTTCCATAATATTGGGGGGACTCAAAAGAAATGTCAGAGCTGAGGGTTAGGGTTAGCAGTCCCTAGTGGGGTCCTTCCTGTTAAAAATGTATCTTCTCCAGGCGTCATCAGGGTTATTTTCTCAGACTTTACGAAGCTCATCCAGAGCCACAGAAGACATCATTACGCTGTTTTTACATGCTGAGTAGTGCTCTGTAAAATAGGTGGAGTGCCCCTTAAAGTAAGTTAAAGTTAGAGAGCACTTTGTGTCCTCATGGAAAGGTTAAGGAGTAACACACTGAAACAGGAACACACACCCCTGCGAGGTTTGAATAACCGTGAGATCTGATTTAGACCTTTTAAGCTTGATGTGTCTATGTGCGTGTGTGTTTGTGTCTTGTGTCCTCTCCATGTTCTCTCTTTTGGAGACAGATTATTTCCTCACACTGCCTGAGTCTGCTCTCTGCTGCTGCCCAGCTGCAGGTAGCCGTCAGCCCCGCAGCACCACTCCAACTTCATCTTCCTCCTTTGAAAGTGATTTTAGAAAACAGATTAGATGCAGGGGGAATGAAAGCCCTGCCTGTCTCTGTGGGCCCCTCCACCCGCAGTCACCAGCTACTGTGTAAATGATGGGATTGGCTGCATTGTCCTTTTGATGTGCTGATCTGTGTTAAATGTTCACCATTGTAGGACCAAAATGTTTATGGGCCATTGAAAAGAGTAAGACAACACACATGAATAAATTCAGCAATGCCAAAATAACTATCTCTAATTTTAAGAGGATTTTGGCTGGAAGTTTGGTCTTGTGAATACATTTTGGCTTGGTTTAAAATAGATTTTTTCGTCAGTGACCTCAATGGGTTTAAAATGCTGACTTTGAGTTTCTAGCCACCCTGTCTTGACCTTGTCAGGTCCCTACACTCCCACACCCCCCATCCCATCAACCCCCCTCTTCTGAAACTGCCTCTTCCCCTTTCTAAAAAATATGCAAATTTATGAAAGTAGGCTACAGACATCCCCCCGTGTTTGCTTCTCATCCGTCTGTGCTGTGGGATTTGGAAAAAGGAAAGAAACAGCCATCCGGTCCGTCGCTGCTTCTCTTCTTCTGCTCAGGTCTGGATCACATTCGCACATTTGATTTCCTGACATTGACCGTGTGGCCTAATAGACCTCACAGATTCACTAACCAGGGGTGGCATACGTCAGAGGGGGTCTTGTTTTTTAAAAACTTAGTGATGGCTGAAGCTGAAATGTCCCTCTTGGTTGGTGAAGGACAGTTAAGGTCAACATACATGTGAGAAAGCTCTGAGGATGATGCATTCCCCTGCAGCTCAGGCACGAGGACTCAGGCTGCTGGATGAGGAATCCTGCCTGAATGCTGCTTCTACACATGCACATGACACTTGCAGCAACTGCAGGATTAGATTTGTATTGTATTATTTATTATTTGTATTAAACTTTAAAGGTTTCAGTCTGTCACTATTGTCCACATTGTGTGATCCCTGTTCCCGGCTAGTGCATTTTTTTTTATAGATTTGTTTTATTGAAATGTTTCTTGAATTGTTTTTTAAACCATTTTTCATTTAAATACCTACTGAATCAGGGGATACATTAGGCCTCTTTCAATCTCGGAACCCATCGGCTTTCATCTGACTACGATTTAGCCTCTGGGGGCAACGGCCAATGTTTCGGGGCTTCCAGTGTCGCCAGTGGATATCCAGATAATGGATTACTGGGCCAAGACTTCCTCTTCCGTGCAACAGTCACTGTTTACAGTCTGGTTAGCAATCTCGGAACCCGTCAGCTATCATTTCATACGTCGTCAGACAATAGCCGATGGGTTCCACCTCTTTTGCTCTCCACACGGATTGTTTAGCTGCATGCAACCAAAGCCCGCTCAAACGTGATTGGGCAATACAACTTGTACTACAAACCGAAACCACAACACTTGTGATACCAAAATCTTGTCCCTTGCCTACAGATTCAACATTTATATGCAGATAGCTCTTTTTAGAGAATAGGTCTCTTTTAATGAGAATATCTTCACCAGAAATACGACAGTATAGGTTGTTTCTTCAAATGTTTAAAACAACCCCATGTTTATGCTTGCCTGACCAGGAACTTGTTGGGGTCATGCGAATAATGACTCTCTGAGAAGCCAAGGCAGAGAGAGTGTGATGTTGTTGTAGCGCTGCAAAACCAAAGTGTGTCACTGTCACTTTGCATTCCGTCTCTTATTAACAATCAATGTTGGTTTCTTTTAAGCATGACCACCATATTTGCCTAGCCTTGACCAAGTAGTTGTAGGTGGCAAAACTTGCTTGAACCACATAGGTGGCAGATCTGAAAACAATCATTTTTGGTTTGGAAGTTAGACGTGTGGGACGTTCATTCATCACAGGGTTGGTGATTCTATCCCTGGCTCCCCCTGGGCCAGTGCCTTGCATGGTAACTCTGCTGTCATCTGTGTGTGTACATTGGTGCACTGTAAAGCGCTTTGAATAAAAACATTTTATAGACGTAGTTCATTTTGCAGTCCAACCAACAAACAGGGTCATTTTGGAAGGCAAAGACAAAAGGACCCCTTTAAGTTGTTTATGCTGTGACAGACAACATCATTCTGGAAAAATGCAGCCTCCTCATTAATTTCAATAGTCAGGTTTCCATCCAAATTTAGCACAAATTTGAACCAAATTCCCGAAAATCTACAGAAGATTTATTGCGAATTATTGCGCGTTACCATCCTCGTTTTTGCCTTCATTTTTTGCCTCGTTTCTTCATTTCTGAGCAGCTTCCAGCTAGGAGACTGCTCTCCTCACATGCAGACTGCAAAAGCTGTTGGTGCAGTGCCACATCCCCCATAGTACAGAACATCTGGATAAATAGACTGATAAATATTCTGTAGGATTACATTTGGGGCTAGCTTATTTTTTCAGATTCCTCAAAATGTGAGAACCGTGGAAACCCAGAAGCTGACGGTGAAGTAACATCAGTCTTTAGAATGTGTGTGATCCCTGTGGGTCAATACTCACAGTATATAAACATATGCTCTGTTGTATCAGGTCGATAAATGATATTTATCTCCATACCATGCATTTTTATGAAATCCATTCTTGTGTTTGATTAAACACATCAGTTGCACGTGCTCCCAAATCCTGACTTTTCTAATTGCTTTATGAAATCATTTACAAAGTGTAAAAATGTATGGGTACAGATTAGGCTGTTCAGCTTGGTGGTGCATGCACAGTGGTATGAAGAGAGGGACAGATAGACCAAAGCTTCATTAAGCTGGTATTTACTGCATTTGGGATGGGTTTTCCACTTCATACGTACAGGAAAAGGTTAGTAAAAAAACATGTAAAAATGTACAGACAGTACAAGGACAAGACTGAATGCTTCCTTTTAATCCAGAGGCACAAATGGAATAATGTGGATGAAGCTAGAAGAACTACTTTTTAGGTTCTATACATCTACCTATTTCTTATGTGGTTGGCTTGTGGGCTAGAGGTGGAAATTATGAATCACTTTTCAGACTAGAATGATTTTATTCGGTTCACTTCAAAGATTTATAATCAATGAGCAAACAGTACATTTGTTTTCTCTTTAAGCAATCACGTCACGGTTCATGGCGTTGCAACATTAGGCTGCTGCTTCTTGTAACTTCTTGTGTCTGTTCATTCTGTGGCTGAAAGCATTTCTTTCTTTCAACCACTGTCCGTTAGCAAAATATAACATGATATTGTTTAATTGGATGTGATTTACCTTACCATTTAGTAAAGGACAGCTTTCTCAAGTCTATCTTTAAAATGATACGATCGTGCAATATGTTAACTGGTTGCTGTGATCATCCCTCCTGTCTGGCCCTTTGTAGTGTGACAACGCTGTGAGAAATAAGCTACAAAATCCAAAGTCCTCCATTTGTGCAAAAAGTGAATCAGGTTTTGTCGTGGTGGTCAACCCGGTCTCCTAGAAATGACTTTTCCACACAACTAACAGCAAAGGAAACAAAGGAATGCAGATTGGATAATGTTTTCTGGCAACATAATAAGTAAATGTTGTCATTTAACGTGTTTCACGTATTTCCTTTATTTTCCATCAAAATATCCGACCTGCTAATAAAATATCTGCTCGTAGAGACTACAGCATCATTAGACTTTGTTATGTTTCTGTTTAGGCACTGGCAACACTTAACGTTATGGTTAGTGAAAGATTGTGCTCTGGTTCAGTACAGAAGAAGTCTGCAGTGACATTTAACCTAAGTGTAACCAATGTGCTTTTGCTGCCTAAATCTACCCACTGATGGGACTCAGGATGTGGATCTCTGGTCTCTGTTGTAAAAGGTCTGGGCTTTGTATGCCCACCGTTCACCCTGACCAGCTCTCTGCATCTTTTGGCGCCGTAGATAGATGTAGCGCTTCATTCACTCAGTCGCTGCCTCTGAACATAATCCAGCCGGCGATAACATTTATCACCACAGTGTAATCAGGAAAACTATTTATACAAAAGGTGATTCTAGGAAACGCTGTTTATTTGTCTAACTCAGACTGCTGAAGCCTCACGTTAACTTAAGCTGAACTTTAGAATGCATTTTACACATTTTTACACCAAATGTGGATTTTGTGCGTTATTTGAAAGTGTAGTTGTTCTACAAAGGGACCTCTGTCAACTTACATACGGCACGTGGGTATTGAAATTCTAAGTATTAAGCTAGACGTGACAAAACCCACGTGTCCTTTAGTTCATATATGCTATGTGGACAGAGTCAGACAGATACTACCCAGCTAGAAATTTTTTGTTCAATGTTCTAGTGATGTTGTCAGCGGGAAGTTTTTTTTTTTATTTGTTCCTAGAATGTTCTCCTTAAAGGTAAGATAATGTCCTCTAAAAACATTCTAAAATTGTTTTGTGGTAACATTCTTAAAACGTTTTCAGTGGCAAGTTTTTTTTTTTAATGTTCCCAGAATTTTTTTTAGAGTAGGATAACAGACTTTAAAAACACTTTACAAATGTTTTGTGCTAGCAATTTTTCTTTCTTATCATGTAACATTGTGGGAATGTTTTATAAAATAACTTTCTGTAATCTTCTACCTCAACAACATCCCCAAAACATCCTTAGAATGTTTCAGGCAAAATGTTCTACCTTTGTTAGCATATCACATTGCAGGAATGTTTTATGAAAAAGTTCCGTCATCTCAGGCCTCAATTAGATCCTGAAAACATTTTCATGTTCTTCCTTTGTTATCATGTAACATTGTGGGAATGTTTTATAAAATCTGCTACCTCAATAATTTCCCCAAAACATCCTTAGAATGTTAGAACATTATGTCTTAGGTAACATGTAACCTTTATAGGAACATTATTTGAAATTATGAACATCCTTAAAACATTCTTTGAACATTAGATTAAAACATTTTTAAAAAAAAAAACATTATTAGAACTTGTAGGTAAAATTAGCCACTGTTGTGGGAACGTTCCCTGCTAGCTGGGTAGCTGTGTGTGGGTCCTACTGTGGACAGCTCCTGGTGCTGAAAGCAAGTGTCCATCTTTCATGTGCAAAGTTTGGAGAAAGATGTTATCTTTAATAGGAGATGCTGCCTGTAGCTAACCCAATGAATTGATCTCACAGATCAATGCCAATCCCTCCACATCTGTCAGAATTGTGCAGCAGCTGCACTCTACTCTGATGTGTTTCAGTCAGTCAACCAAACACTTGCAGACAAGCTGCTACATGGATAAACCTGTCTCACTGCCCTTTTTAATATGTATTAATTGTAAAAGATATGTGATATATGATCACATATTTCAGGCTGGACTGTGATATTGCTTTATGTGTTTATGACTGTCTTGGAAAGTGTGTCCTCATCAGCTTTTGCATACTTCTCTACCTAACACTGGTCCATCAAACTGCCACCCAGTATTCTTGATAAGGCAACCAGTTTTTCTGTGTGTGTGACCCTGTCAGGAAGGCCTCTGGATCCTGGCCCAGCAGCTGAGACACGGTTTGTTTCCATTTTCGAGACGTGAAGTGCTCTGTAATTGACACCGAGGCCGCGTCGAGTTCAAACACTTGACTGCAGACGCATTTTTGGCTCCACTCTGTCTTCTTCTAGTGTAGCTGCGGTCCAGTCAGCTTTCCTTTTGTTTAACGCTCTTTGTGCATTACAGTAATGCCATTTTTCATTTTAAAAAAAACAAACAAAAAAATAGTGAACCAAGTATTGAATATGGAGCTGAATTTACAAAATCAAAGTGACTAAAATCAGTAAACACAAACATTTAAAGAAAAAGGAAAGGCAGAGCAACTGATGTGAATGTAATTGCGTTGGTGTTGTGTAATGGACAGTAAAATGAGTCCACAGTGAAGCCCGTGTTTTTACTCTGTCATTCAGTGCGACCTTGGCTCCTGCTGCTGTTTTTCATGTCCTTGTCCAAACAGATAGCTGCTCACTCTAGACCTTTTCTTTGATTAAAGTGGGAGGCTTGTCTTAATCAACCCTGGCTGTGATGGTTCTCTTTGATTTGGGTAAACCTGAACAAAGTGCAGTTGAAGTGCTCTGCTAAAGCTCGAGGCTGCTCTCTCGTTAGTGTTGGAGGAGAGGACAGTTGTTCCCCAGATGGTGATTGTGTGTGCCGTTTCAGATTGAGTGCAGAAAGTCCATCCTGTAGTCTAAACTAAGCAGCACACGTTCTTTGGTTCATTTGTGTGGGTATCGGGGATGGAGTGCGCTACATGCATTGGCATTGCACTGTGGGGGTTCATGATGTGTGCTGTTTGGATTTTGTGTGTCTGCTATAACCAAAGTGGAAGTGAAACTTTCCAATGTAGGCCTCTTACTCAGTAACACCTCAATAAAAGTAGATTTTGTTGTGATTTATATCTTATTACTTTTTATTATTAAGTGCATAACCAGAATTTCCGTAATACAACAAATTCATATATGTAAGAAAGAGAAAGAGGGCGTAGAGGTTACAAGAAAATAAACATGCAAACCTACGCACAGAAGAAGAAAAAAAAGAACGACAAAGGGAAAGAAATTTGCTAAAAAATGAATTAATACAAACTCAAAAGAAGAGGTTTTCAGAGGGAACAGAAGAGGAACATGAAGAAAAAAAGGGCAAACATCATAAAGTCTGGAAGAATAAAGGGCAAAAAAGGCATTAATGGGGCCTATTAAATAATGATTCCAAATTTTACCATTTAACATAGTAATCATGTTTAATTACTTAAATGACAAATTTTCACACACTGCTAATTGAGTTATCCCCCCATCAAGTAAAGGTACTTTTTAATGATGCACTTGGAAATACCTTAAAATGTCTTGAAATTAAAGCTGCTACCTTTAGATTATTTATGCACTTATAGCATCCTTTAAACGGTTCTCATGAATAAGGCTTTGTTTGTAGAAGAGTGAACAATCCCAGTGTAAATGTTAATTGGTCATAAACAACATACGCAAAAAAAAGGAGGAAGCCGAAACAAAAGACACAGATTCCATCCAACATGGGACCTGGACACGCAAAGAAGAAATATATAAAGAAGTAAAATAATACCTAATAACTATAAATAGCATTTTACACAGACAAAGTATTATGCATCAAAGGGAAGCACGACACAGGATAACAACACTCAAAGTTAATTTAACTTAATATTACCATAGTGAACCTACAGACACAAATGAAAGTTGTGACATACAGAT
This sequence comes from Maccullochella peelii, assembly GCA_002120245.1. Taxonomy (NCBI): domain Eukaryota; kingdom Metazoa; phylum Chordata; class Actinopteri; order Centrarchiformes; family Percichthyidae; genus Maccullochella; species Maccullochella peelii. The sequence continues at coordinate 20,914 of LKNJ01003155.1, read as the reverse complement.
TTAATTATTGTGGGCAAAATAGTACGTGTTCACTAAAATACATTCACTCATCTCTCTTCTTTTCATTTTCTTCGATAAAAGGTTTTCAGGCCAGTGGCGCAGGCCAAACCTACATCCGCAGTCTTGGATGTGGGTTGGCTGCTGCCTGACTTTGGTGTCCAGCCGTCAGAGAGGGAAAAAGAGGGACAGGAAGGGAAAGACAGAGAGCTGGAAAGTGTGCAAATCAGAGAGAAATAGAGAGAGAGTACGTATGAACAGACGGACAGATAGAAACTTTAATTTGGTAATTATTAAGGAGAGGAGTTGGTAAAACTGTTCATGTGCTCATGTGTGCACATCTGAGTCGCCTTCAATATGGACTCACAGCACTAAACTTAACGAGCAACAGCAAGTGTTTAGCAAACTAATGCCCTGAGTTTTGCCTGTCAGTTGGCCTTACCTTTCTAAGTGGAGGTTGTTGGGGCCATAGGTAGCCTGAAAGGGGGACCTGCAGACACTACTTGGGCTAAAATGAATCTTTTTCTAAAAAGACGCTAGAATGGAGCATCAGTCAAAGGTCACACAGTAAGGGACAGTGCTCTTTCTAGTTAAAATACAACTAGTCTACAACATTATCTTTCCTAAGGTATCAGCTCTTTAAAAAAACATATTTTACTGTCAAGGTTCCCAACGCCTAGATCTGCCTCTGTCCAGCTGGCATCACACTTGACTTCTGACCTTCGCCGCAAAGAGAGGTAGAAGTCTAACAAGCCCACAGTCATGATCCCAGGTTGGGTTTTGGACTGTTCCAAAAAGGGGGAGCATCGCCCTGAGCCCTGGCTCCAGGAGTGTCCCTAGTATCCCCGCTCTGTAAGGTTTCCCTCTTCCAGTTTCATTGTTGGTGTCTTCATTTGTTCATTTCAGTGATAAACTGGAATAAGTATTTAAAAAAGAAAGAATTTCAACCTAACAGACATCAGAAACGTGATTAAACTGAACTCATTGAATGAAATTTTGTGACACGCTGAAGGTTTCAGAGCTGCGTCAGAAAGCTCCTTTGAGTATCGTAGTGTTGTAATCGTTGAATATTGTCTCTCTGACTGTGTGTGCTCTCTCCTCTTGTATGCTGAGATACTGGAATCTGCTTCTTCCTGATAACAAGCCCCTTCAGTTCAGTGGCGAATGTTAAGATGCATAGAAGAGTGGGAGGAGAGGGAACGGTGTAGGAAGAAGGAATATCACATGGAGTTCAACCTGGTCCATCCAGTGCGGAGGTGTAAAGTGCAGCTGCTCCACCTACAGGCCGCTCACTGTAATCTCAGCATTTACTGAAGTCTACAGAGACAGGTCTGCATGTAGGCTTACATAGAATCTTGATGTTTTAGGACTGAAGCTGGGGATTTGTGCTACTAGTCATTGTCTTTGGAGTGGACACTTTTCAATTAATATATAATCAGCTTTGATTGATCATATTATAATAGCATTATATCCATATCAGAGGTGGGCCACACTGATTGGACCAGACCCTTTTTACCTGCCATTCTTATCTTTATAAAGCTGTCTTCTCTTTGTTTGCTGTACAAATCCATTTTAATGTGAAGTCTGTGATCTCCAGTTTCATTTTTTTTTTTCAAGTAACATGACTGTTGTCTACATTTCAGAGCACAGTATTGGTGAAGTCCTTCCAGACCCTGAAGAAGACATAAACCAGGTTGGTTGACTCTGCATGTCTCTAGTACTGCATCCCCATATTAGGGGGTTCACAAGAGATATCCTGACTTTTAGTACAGAGTGTGAGTCAAACTCCAAACGTCCTGCATTTCCCATAATGCATCGTTTGCTTAAATCCTCTCTGCCTAGTAAATGTCCAATGTGGGGGGTTTACCATGGGTATAGAACCTTTAAGCTTCTACAATGCCACTTCCATCTTCTCTCACTGCTTTTGTTGATAGTTTGTACTGATTTTCATTGTGCCACATCATATCGCTCATGATGATACCGGTTTCATTTTGAATACGGTAAAAATATGTCATATGCGGATATTTAACCATATTGTTGACGTATTTACGCCATGACTGCATACAATAGCGATAAGCATGGATACAGTTTAAAGTAATGTTGCTGTTGGCTTTGCTGTGGAGGAGTTGGTCCCAAAAAATGGGGTGTGTATGTTATCGTTTTGTCACAGGTTTCGCAAAAATACCTTGCAATATATTATGACGTTATTTTAAGGCCATGTTGCCCACCACTATGTTTGAGTTATATATTTCCCATTTTTAAAGAGGCATCCTCCAGTCCAGGACATACTGACTTTTAAAAAGCAAATGATACTGTCTGCATCCTCTTAATCCATGAGGGTCCACATTAAATGTATATAACTTACATTTTGTCAGCTACTCCATGAGGGACTGTACATGCATACCAGCACACCGATGTGTGTGAAACACGTCAGTTTACGCAGACATCCGGTGTAGTTTGTACAGGACCATGTCCATAATGGAATATATATATTTTAATAGACAAGGTTTCAGTTAAAATCTAGGAGAACTGACCATACTGTTGTAAACAGGCTGCCATTGCATATCCTTTGATAGGGGAGTGTACTGAAGGTCTGAACCAAAGAGTAGGCCTAATACTCTAATTAGGCAGGATTTCTTTTAATTCAACTGTACTGTAGCTCCTTGGAGGGTGAGCCTTTGAAAAAGTTCAACGTCTGTCTTAATTTTCTCCTAAAAGATTCCATTGAGTCTCCTGGGAGTCTCAGTGCCTTGATAGTGTACCCTTCCAGAAGTGTGTAAATGAGACCATGCAGGTCTAACTGACACTAAGTGTATTAAGGAAAGGCCTTTAAAATTAGCATGGATGGAAACGTCTGGTGCCAAGTATGACAGGGTTATTTGAAGGCTGATCAGGTCTCCTGCCAATCAGCTTCCATATGTCTATACCCTTTTGTTTAGGGTTAGGGTTCAATTTGGCAAGGACCCAGTAGATCTTTCTCAATGTAGACCTTTTGCCCTGTTGTAGAGGGAAAAGCAGAGGTGTAACTGATAACATTAATGATGTCTCTGTTCAGCACAATACCAGGACCCTGGAACTGGAATACCTAAACTGAATGCAGCCGTTATTAATATCAAAAGTGGAACACCTGTTCCTTTGTTCCAGACCTCTGCTGTGGTGAAGGTCTGTTTCCCCAAGGGGATCATTAAAGTTTTATCTTAATTTCTCTAGTAATAATAATCCTCATCCAATACCTGGGTAATGAAGAAAGAGCACTGTGATGTTATAGTTTCACTGTAGCCCACAAGGGGGCAGTACTGACTTTCAAACTGCCGTAGCATCAGTTCAGTTTTCCTTGAACATGTCTACTTCCCCAAATGATGTATGAATGCCATCATCCTTTTACAACTCATGTCTATTTAATAAAGCCTGTCTTCCCACGGTATAGACTAATACACAATGTAAAGGAAATATAAACAAACAGAATGCCATGAATTCATGGTATTTTTACTCTTCTTGTTCAACGACATACCCGTCACATATCAACATGTTTCATGATTTTTTTTTTTTTTACCACTCACACAGAAATCTAACATAATGCTGCTTCAGACTTCACAGTTGAAATAAGAACAAGTGTGGCGCTATTATACGACAAGACATGTAACACTCTCAGGTTTGTGTTAACCAGATTATTCTTTTCTGCATATATCAAAAAACCCTATGGGCATATTGGCCATTTTTGATGCTACCACTAGGAGTCACCAAAGTGAGACATTTTCAAATCTTATAGGAAGGATCTTTAACATTACTTTAATATACTCATGGGGCTCATTGAAATGAATGTGTGAATTGTATTTTTTTTTTCCCCCCAGTGCCAATGTCTATCTGAGCATAGCCTTATACTTTACTTTAGGACTTTTTTTTTTATTAAATGATCATAAAGCCATGACAGGTGTTTGATATTAGAGCAATCCCTTCATATCTGTGGCTCACTGAATTTGTTGCCAATCATCTGTAAAAGTACTATGTGATCAGACTACATTTGAAGTCAGTTTTTGCTGTTTTATCCACTATTACTAAATAGCGTTTCCTTGAGTGTTTTTGCTGTTTTTCCCAGTGTTTAGCACTCTTGCAGCTACTCTGAACACTTGTCTCATGTGGTGTCCGATGCATATTCAAAAGGCACCTTTTAGTGTTTTTTCAACAGCGCTTGCTTGCCAAGTTCATCATAGCCCAGGGTATGGAAAGAGAGAGGAGAGGGAAGCCAGAGAGAGACAGAGGAGGGAGGAGGAGGAGGAGACCAGGAGACATCCCAGCCCATTTATCTGACAGCCATTTACCACAGCGAGCCAATGTGCCAACAGCTCTGTGCCTGCTTCATGGTAGACTGGCTGTCCCTCCCCCTTCCTCCCCCTCCCTCCCCTTTTATGTCCAAAGTTGTATAGGCATACTCTGTGTCTATACTTAGCATTAGGCTGAGAGTGAGGAACACATCAGAGCCTGCAGGGTAGCTGAGGGGACAGATCAGCGTCTGTGAGCCCGAGCCATGGCTCTGCTGCTGGACAGCTCTCACACCACAGCAGCCTACTACTGCCTGATCCGCCGCAGGTTCAAGAGGAGGAGGAAGAAACGCTCTGAGCGCAAAGGTATTCCTCCATACTGTACCTGCTGCCTCACTCTGCCATCTGTCAGTCTGTGTGTTAGATTAAGACTAGAGTCAAATACTGACTTTGGAACAGTGTTGCTGTTTGGAGGGTTGTGTTAGCTCATCATGGGAAGATCAGATGAATCCCAGAGGGCGGCTGTTTGAAATGATTGGTCTTTTTTGGAGCTGCTTGTTGTTCAACACTTCATGGTGACTCCTGTGCTGTATAAATGTGCTGGTTAGAGCAAGGCAAAACTCGGAATTATCTGACATTGAAGTTTTAGTTGATCGAATCTCTCATGTCACTGGTCACTGAGTTCTTTGCTTTTTTGGTTTTTATGTTTTTTTAAACTTTTTTTATTTTACCTCTATAGGCATCGACTGTAATGGCTTTATCATGGAAATCGCACAAGACAATAGATTTCAAGTGTAAATGCTGCTGGATTCCTGTGGTGAATAACATCACATAATTTCAAAACCCAATGTATTTACGGTCTTTAGATGGTATGTATGCTTCTGGAACTATACCATCGACACAAAGATGCAAAGAGAATGCATTTTTAATATTATGTCAGTTATTTATTTATACCTTAACATGTATTGATTACTTTGTCACTAATCTGATATCAAAACAGAAAAAGAAATTGCATTGTATTGATGTTAGTACCCAGTAGATACTGAATTTAAAGTTGAAGAATATATATTTGTTTCTAAACATGAACACATGAGGTCAACATTTTTGATACGGACCCACCAAGAAAACCACAATGTATTTTGTCCTTTATTTCTCGATGAGATATCCACTCACAGTGAACGTAGACTTTCAACAACCTGCATGAATTTTTCTCCATTTAAGTGAAATAAAATACACAGTTATACGTCTCTTTTAATGGACAAGAGCTATGTGGAAATCAAATGTGTTTTTTGGATCCTCTTTTTGTGGTTCTGTACAAAGCGTCGCTGGTGTGTGTTTTCCTAGTAGTATTTCCTATACACGTCAATCTCCCCAGTGATCAGAGGGAAGTTTGTCAATGTCCACAACTGTTTGTGTGTTTAAATGAAGCTTATTGCCAGTATTTTCAGTATCACCCTGGATTGACCTGATTACTGACTGTGTTTTCATTGAAATTCAATTTATTCAGTTTTGGTAAAAAAAACAAAAAAAAACAAAAAGGCAATACCACCTTTACTTTACCATTACTGGACATTTCTACCGAGTCTTTGTGAGGCATTCATATACATGATTCTGTTCAGTCAGCCCTCTGAAACTGAACTCAATCAAAAAAAAACGTAATTAGTTAGGAAAACGTCACCACAATCAGGACACGTGCTAAGAGGGATTTTTCTGCTGTAAACTTCCTGGAAGGAAGGCACCTAAAAAGGTCTGGTCCTGAAAACTGCAGTGCACTTATATTTGTTGGGCCTCACATACTTCAAGCAAGTGCTAGAGGGAGAGGGGGCGGAATCAAACAACACTGGACTTTCACCCCAGTGAACAAGGTTCATGTCCCGTGTTAAACCAAAAGTCAGCGTTGAGTTATTTAAAGTTTTAAGTTACGTATGTGGCTTACGCCAAACCATGAGCTTTTCCTAAATCTAACCAGGTAGTTTTGTTACCTAAACCTAGAGGGTACCTTGTGCGTCTGTATGAGACGCCGAGGGGGGGGTCTCAAAGCGTCTGTATTTTACGACCTGGGATGAGACAACATATGCCCTCACCAGTACATTTTAAAGTGTAAGAATCAACTTGCTCTCTGGTAGACAAATTCATGGAGACACTGTTTCTAAATGGCCTCAAACACATCGCTGACATTTCTCTACTGGCATCCCTTGTTACTTACTGGCTGACACATATGGCAATATGATCGTGCGTGTTTGTGATGAGCTAATATCTGCCAGGGTTCTAGTTGATATGTTCCTCTTGAAAATAATTGTCCTACTTGTAGATGTGCCTGAACTCAGGGGCTATTTACAGACAGAGGTTATACATGCATGTGCCCAGATCCCGGTACGTCTTTGCCACAATTTAGTTGAACTGATCCCTAAATAAGGAGAGCCCTCAGCACTTCATCTTGCAGCTATGTCTAACATTAATTTCGATCCCACAGAGCTTGGAAAAGGCAGGGTTTTGTCAGTGACAATGAAAAGGAAATTGTCTTTCCCAGCTGGAAGGTTACTTACTGTTTAAGTTTTTGTTCCTGATCTCAATCTTAATATTTAGTCAGATGTAATATTTATTGTTTTCCTCCATAATTGAATAAAGGATCGGGATTTTAGAGCCGATACTGATCGATTTTTAAAAAAAGAAAAGCAAAAAGCTCTTGCAGATCAACTGGCGACATTCCTACTTAAAACTACACCTAGATGACTTGTGTCAAGTGTCCCTGAAAGAGGCTTTGTGCATGCAGTCCAAAGTCTGGCCCTTGTATATTGACCATTATTGCAATAATAAAAACTACCACTATACTGTAAATGTGTTTTACTGTGATATACTGTATTGCTGTATGGCTTATTGTCCCAAACCTAGTGTGTATATGGTTAAACAATCATGGTAAACTTGCCTTACTGTAAAACAGAGAGATGGATTGACCTGTTAATATCGATTATTATTATCATTTGTTTTTACTTACATTGAGATTTTGGGATAGGGGAGCACTCTGAGGAAAACAGAAGAGTGGGCAGGTGTTTGCTTGGGGTTTAAGTAATAAAAGAAAAAGATGATTATATGTTAAATGTTTGATGCCTAATATCTCAGACGTGCATTTCACCCTCAAAAATAATGGGCATAAGGAAATCACATTAAGTGTAGCTGAATTTGAATGGGGCTTTTCAGTATCACAGTTCTCATTAAAAGCTGATGGACAGTCACAGCTCGTTTGATATTTGACTCTTATTAAAGCTCTAAAGTTGAAATGTGGACCAGAGAGAGGATTAGCTTCAACAACAAAAGTATTCAGGCCACAAACCAGTGGTCACATGCTTTATAGATAGTGTGTGTTCCGGACACAAACACATTGCAATAAGCATAGTCTAATGACAGCAGTGAAGTCAGCATGAGAGCTGTATACGCACACTCCCTCCCTCTCTTTTCGAGATTACTGAAAGAGGTTGTGTGCTGCTCTTTATCAGAGGCATGGAAGTCAAACAGGCATGCATTTGTCAAGCTGACCAGTTAGTCCTCATCTTTGAAGTCTTTCCTCATGGAAAACCAAAACTAAACATAGAGTTCACCTTTGTGCGGCTTGTAAGTTGCAGGTGCTGCGTCTTCTCAGGCTTGTTCTGGTGCGCCGTGCTGTAATGGGCTCATTACTGCCCTCTGAGGCCGGTAGCAGCTACGGTTGGTGAGACCCGCAGTTGTTGTGGGGGTTTTTTTTGGTTTCTTCCTTCAGCATCAGCACTCAAAAACAAACTTCAGACCGGCATTAGCCCTGCATGAAAAAACACAGCCCCCTCATTTATTTTAATGTGCCCACTCCATTGAGGCAGTGGGGGCAAAACCTGGCTTGAATGCAGTGGAACGTCAAATACGTTCCTGGTAGATAACAATGTAATGCAAATGCTGTATTTCTACTGTTTAGCTTGTGATTGTTATTACAAAGATAAAATGATTGTTACTGTAAGAGCAGTAAAATCACTGTTCACATTACAGGTGAGCCAGGGAGGTCGAAGTCCACTAAAAGAGACTGGCGCTCCCCTGAAACTACAAAAGTTTAAGTTTGGGGGTGGGGGTCTCCCAAAACGGATACATTATATACAATGGGGAGGAAAATGAATACACCCCCTGGAACAATTTTCAGATTATGTTGACCTATAGCCTGGATTTAAAATGGAATAAATCTATGTATTTTTCCTACTAAACTACACACAATACTTAGACATTTCAAAGTGAAAAACAAATGATAAAAATGTTCTAACACTAAATAAAAATAACCAATTGCAATAACTTGGTTTAATACGTGTACACCCCCTTTACTGAAGCATCACTTAAACTATCTCATCAATAACCAAATACCTTCAAGATCATACACTGACTCATTGTCCAACACTAACTTGATGAGATGAATAAAAAAAGAGCTGTTTACCGTGGTCCCTCTGTTTGGTAGTGCAGTCTCACACAAAGACAGCAGCATGGGCTCCAAAGAGATTATATCCAAAGGGATATAAAAAGAATCAGGGCGTCCATCTAAACTAGGTGACCGGGAGAGAAGACCTTTGGTAAAAGAGGCTACGCCGAATCCAATGGCAACCTTGAAAGACCTACAGGGTTTTATGGCCAACAGAGGGCAACGTGTGCATCACACAACAATATCAAAGATATTGCAGTCATCTGGCCTTATATTTTCGTTTCTGAAAAGGGGTCCATCTGGAGGTCCATTTGAAGTTGGCAAAGAGACACTTTGAGGATCCTGCAACAAACTGGCAGAAAGTTTTGTGGTCTGATGAAACCAAAATAGAATTTCTTCACATACATGCCAAACGTTATGTTTGGAGAAAAATCAACACTACTCATCACCAAAACAATACCATCCCGACTGTGAAGCATGGTGGTGGTGTGGATGTTTCTCATCTAAAGGGACTGGGGAACTCAAAATTGAAGGGAGGATTGATGGAGCCAAATACAGGGACATTCTGGAGAACAACCTGAAGAGGTCTGCAAAAAGACTGAAAATGGGTTGGAAATTCGTATTCCAACAGGACAATGACCCAAAGCACAGTGCCAAAGCTACCATTGAGAACAAGGTGGATGTTCTGGAGTGGCCAAGTCAAAGCCCTGACCTAAATCACCAGTCTCCCAGCTCGAACAGTTTTATAAAGAGGAGTGGGGCAAGATCCAGGTGTGCCAACCTTGTGCAGAGCCAAAAAGAGTGGTAGCTGTGGTTGCTGCCAAAGGTGCTTCTACCAAGTATTGACTCAGGGGGGTGTTTACTTAAGAAACTTCAGTTTTGTTCATTAAATGCACTCTTGTTTTCAAGTGAAAATGATTTCACTGCGTTCATAAGGCATGGTGTATACTTTGGGTCAGGGCAAAACAGGACCCGCTTTAATCTTGAATAAATTAAATTTACAGACCGCGACACAAGATGTAAAAACTTTGAAGTGGGGTGTATTCATTTTCTATCCACTGTAGAACTGTTATCTTACAGCATTTGCACATGTAATGCTGCAATGAATAAGAGCCTTTATGAAAGAATTCAAATCAATACCCGGTGTTTTTATCAAGAAACCGATTTCTTACAAAAACACTGACATCACTGTTTGTAGACTTTGTCATGAGAGTGTTGATTCGTCCAGAAAGAACAAATACTGAGTTCTGTCACCACCTCACCACATCCCTGTCAAACCCTGCGCACTCCTCACAGCATTCATATCATCTGACTGCGCCAGAAACTGCATTTTGTGCACTTTGCAGAAGCGTTCACTTCATTACTTAGTAAATGTCAGATATGTATGTATTTAGTCTTTGCTCTAGTGTCCCTGGTTGGACATGTGTTTGCTCTTGAGATACTGTCCCGAGGCACAGGCCAGCACTCCAGCTCTGCTCAAGTCATTTTCTGTTCCATCCTGCTTCATTGGCTCTGTGCATGATTGCAAACGTCTGCTAATATTTTCACTGGCTGCAAAACTCAAGTGCACTTAATCCTCACATTAATTCAAATTTTAGCTATCACCACAAAAAGCCAAAGCAGCAGGTGCACTGTGATTTTTCATCTTTTTATCCCACTTGGGAATATTCAATTTAGCCTAACTGTTATTCATGGGGAGTGTGGTAAACAGTATTAATGTATAAAAAAAAATGGAGCCATTGTACATACTTTGCATGCGGGGCGAGTAAGAAGCCCATCATTTCCATGTCCCTGCTAAGCGGGGTGTTGTGAGATGAACTGAAGTGTGAGTTTAATCTACTGGGAGCAAAAGTGAATTTCAGACGAGGTATAAGCCGATGTGCTCTGTGAGGCGTGTACGGCACGCTGCCGCTAAGGGATGTGTCTGTCGGCCCAAAACCGCAGCCACAGATCTCTGTCTGGCAAACAGCCGCCGCTCGGTGATGTGGAGGAGTTGATACAGCCCCCCCACCTCCCCTTACCCTCCCCCCTCCCTTCTTTGGCCTGAAGCTCTGCTGATAATCCAGACTCTCCTCTGAAACCCCCGAGGCTCAGGGTTGTGAGCTCCTCTGGGGGCTCCGACACCCCCACACACACACACCCCTCCTCCACCCCCACTGTCCATCAAAACGCTGCATCAGACAGGTAGAGAAGGAGGCAGCATCACAGCATGAAGGGCAGGCTCATCAGTATCAGTTTTACTAATATTGACTTTTAATTTAAGCGAGATTTAAGCCAAGATTTCCATTTAAAATACACTCATCTTCTCAGTTTAAATCAGATGAGCCGTGACAGAAGATCATCACATCTGCCACTAATGAAGATGAACCATATGCAGTTAAATTCTCCTGTCGGGTGTCAAATCTTAATGAATCAAAACTTTAGAGTGAAATCACGTGAACTAGTTTTCTCTGATGATTCCTGCAAAACTAGTTCCATGATAGCTGCTTAAGTGACTTGATTCCAACACTCTACTGCGTTTCTGCTGAAGATACTCTTTACTACTCTTTTTTTGCAGAAGAAAAAGAAGTATTTAGATTCTTTGCTCAAGTAAAAGTAGAAAAAACACAATGAAAAGATGCTTTATTGCAAGAAAAAGTGCTGCATTTCAAAAGTAGTTATGTAAGTGAAAACATCTCTGCACCACCTGTTAGCAGATACTGGAGAAAATTGGTCCCAAAACCGACCCCTGAGGCACACCATACTTAACAGAGGAAAATGAAGAGACATGGTTGTTTACAGAGACACAGAAACTCCTATTGGATAGGTATGATTCAAACCATTGTAAAGCTGTACCAGATATCTCCACCCAGTGCCTCAGTCTGTCTAACAAGATGCTGTGATCAATTGTGTCCAGGAGTGAGGACTGAGCACATGCCATCATCAGCAGCCATTAAGAGGTCGTTGGTAACCTTGAGCAGGGAGGTCTCAGTGCTGTGATACTTTTCAAAAATGTTGTTATTATTATATTGTGCAGAGAGAAGTTGCTTGGACATGATTTTTTCTAAAATTTTTGATATGAAAGGTAACTTTGAAATTGGTCTATATTTTTGAGGGAGGGAGGGATCCAGCCCAGATTTTTAGCAATGGGTTCACACAAGCAGTTATAAAATAATCAGGCCATTAGACAAGGAACTGTTAAAAACAGAAAGTAAAAACGGCCCGACAGAATCCATTACTTTTAGTAAAAACTTTGTTGGTATCACATCAAGAGGGCTGGAAGACAGTCTTATATGTGATACTGTTTCTAAAAGTTCAGACAAGGTAATGGGATAAAACTGGTTAAAACTGTCTTGTTGCGAGTGAAGGACATCTGAGTAGGAGGCACTGGGGGTAATAGAGGCTCTTTGACTCCACTTTATCAAATCATTAACAAGATAAAACCACTTCACAATCAGCATCGCTTTCAGCTTGGGCACAAGGGGGGGTGGATTTCTTAGCTGATCAACAGTCTTAAATGAAATTCTAGGATTATGCTGATGGGCAGAAATGAGTTCTGAGAAATAGTGTGTTCTCGCATCTTTAACTATGTTCATCATTTTGTAGTGTACGTGGAGGCCAGATTTTTTCCATCTGTGCACTGCTTTCCTACATTCCCTTTTACTGCTGCGAATATTGTGATTTATCCAAGGCTGCTGCTTTCTTTCTGAGGGCTTGGGCCGAGTCTTAAGAGGTGCAATAATATTTAGTGAAGACAAGCATAAGGAATTGAAACGGTCAGCCACATCATTGGTGTGGGAATATCCAGACAGGTGTAGACTTTGAGTATGAAACAGTGCACAGAGCTTGTAAACAGTTAAAAACTATACATTTGTGATCAGATTCAGCCATATCCAGTAATAAAAGATCAAATCTGACTTTTTGCAGTCCTCGAGTAATTTAAAATCGTGCTTTGGGACTTCGGTCTGTTGATAGGCAGTATCGTTGGTGCCAACGTGGATAACAACATTCCTGGCGTGAACATGTTTACTCAGGAGAGGGATCTGTTGGTCTATGTCCAAAAGTATAATTTCTATCTAAGAATTATGAACACTGATTTAGCCATAACCAGGATTTAATTTGTAGGGCACACTGTGTCCATGCATATAAGAAGCATTTTGTGTTGTAGCTGGTCCAGGTACTGTTGGATTAATCTATAACAAGTGACTATATTTTATGATCTTGTTGTGTGTTTTGCATGAAAAATGTCATCACAAAAAGTAACCAGTAACTACGGCTGTGTAGTTGAATAAAAAGTACAATATTTCCCTCTCCATGTTAGACCGCTGTGGTTATCACTGTTACCAGAAACTCCAGTCTGCAGTGCACTGCACACGTGCAGTGGCCCTCTGGCAGAAAGCCTTTAGGAAGTCAGTTGACGTAGTATAAAGAGTGACAAAGTCCATGTAGCAAGGAGGTCGGGTGGATGGTTGGGTCAAACACCGGACCAAAAGTAAATGTTGACTTATTTTTTTAACCCAAACCATGATCTTTTCCTAAACGTAACTGGAAATGGACTTCACTTATATAGTGCTTTTTCAACCTTAACAGTTCCCAAAGCGCTTTTACAGATTGGTCTCATTCACACACACATTCACACACCGATGGCAACTGAGCCTGCAAGGTGCTGGCCTCCATTGGGAGCAACTTAGGTTCAGTGTTCAGTGTCTTGCCCAAGGACACTTCGACATGTGGACAGGAGGAGCCGGGATCAAACCACCAACCCTGGGATTAATGGACGACCCGCTCTACACATCCACAGCCGCCCCAAAGTAGTTTTGGTGCCTAAACCTAACCAAACTGTTAACCACGCTCTTCTCCCAAAATTCTCCCACGTGCAGCGGCGCCGTATCCAGCTCTCTTAATACATCCACGATCCATCCACCCCGACCGTCTATAATAACGTCACCTGACTTCCTCCTTTGCTCCCATCATAATTACTATGACCACTAGATGGGCTTTGTCACTTGAATGTAAACAGTTTTGGGGCACTTGCTGAAACGACTTCTACTGTCACCATAACCAGGCAGCGCCCAACTGGGGTTTAAACTCAGGTCAGGAGGAGGGTCACGATGGAGAGTTGGCTGACATGTATTGACCTATTCAGATCAGCGAAAACAAAACTATTGTTTGTAAATCACTTGTCTGACCTGCAGTGAAATCTGCTTCGAGCAGCTGCAAAGTCAAAGTGAATCAGCATCTTTGATCCATAAATCAGCAATGACAAAGCACTCTAAACCCTGCATCTATATATGCTGGGACTGGAGGAACTTCTTCATAGTTCTAAGATCAGTTGGAGGACCCCCCCCTCCCTCCTTTTTTTAATTGTGTTCGCACTGCAAGAACTGGGAACGATTGTAGTTCTTAGAATGCCGTTTTGAGGGACTATTTTAGCTCCTACTTGAGAGGAGGTACACACAAGTGTAAGGTCATTGGTCGAACACATGAGCCACCAGCATCCACCATTTTTAAAACCCTGTGTAACAGCTCGTAACAGTAGTCTTAAAAAGTGGACCAAAACACGAACAAATGGGCCGACAGTGTGGTCCAGGCTTTATTGAGCGTATATGCGAAAGGGTAAATACAACGCCATTTTGACTCATCAAAGCAAAATATAAAAATCTTGTTTGTGATGTTGCTATACCAACCCCCGGCCAGCTTATGTCACTTCAGCGTTCCTATTGGCGGTGCGAATGCAAACAGAAAAAAAGCCCTTGAAGGTATGTGGTTATCGGGGGAACTCCCCAGAACTGTTTGGTATGAAAATGCCTATTGTGACCATGTGTCCGCCTTAAAGGAACTTAGAAACAATAGAAAAATTATCAGTGGGAAAACACAAAATGGCATATTCATTAATGTGCTAACTGTCAAAGTTGATCCCAGCTGAGAGCATGGACAATAACTTTGAAGCGTGCAGAGACATACCCTTCTTGTTAGGCATCAGTAGACAGCACCAACCTTCCACCCTCCACCTCCCCCTGCCTGTCCATCAGCTCCTGGTCTCGCTAATCCTGAGGCCGTGGGGTGTGAAATTCAACATCAGCCCTAAGCTTGCCGTCCTCACCCCTCTCTCTCTGGGAGATAGCAGAGGACCTGGCCCGGCCTTGACTGGGGTGAGGAGAACAGTGATAGCCATCTGTTGTGCGCGATGAGGCCAGTGATGCAAAGAGAATGGGATGGAGGAGGGTCAGCGAGTACAAGGGGGAACCTGAAATCTGTCATGCTGACCTTCTGACACCTTATGAAAAATAAAAAAGTCAGGAAAATAACTGAGTTAAGCAAAGTCAAAGCCTGTCACGTCAGGTCACCTGGTCAGAGGGGGCGTCAATAGACAGCTGTCACGCAGGCATTAGGGCCATCACAGTACAATATTTTAATTATGTAACGGATGCTCATGTACAGAGTGACTTTCAGCAGGTGCAACAGCAGAATTAGCTTCATTTCATTTCAAATAGTGCTACAAACTGGTGCTCTGGCTCTGGCACACAGATCTTTTTTATAGAATATGAAAAGCTGCATTTCACATGCGTTTCATATCAGTTTTTAAACTTCTCTGAACCTGAGTATCCTTTTAAACTAATGCTTCAACCTTTTGGGAAATGAACTTACCTGCAGTCACATGAGCAGATCGATAGCAACTGAATTTCGGTGTGTCCGGTGCAGACTTAGTTCCAGTTCCAATTCGCGTCCGATCGCATCTTTCCTTTCACTTTGTACGCAGTTGCGCTACCTCTTAAATTCACTTAAAGTTTCGTCTGAATACACATTCTTTCTTTGGCTGAGCCGGTTTACTTTTGCGGACCCCTCCATGAAAATAATTTACTGATATGGCTTGGCAAGACTTTATAACTTTTATGGGACCCGAAAAACTCAAACTTTGATAATACATAGAATCACTTGTGTTTGTGATATTAGGTTATTGCAGATATGTAAAAAAATACACCTTCAATCAACCCCTAGTCACCACTACATCAAAGAGTCACCTAGATTTTGTTCAGAGTTATGATGGTGTACAAACCTGGCAGCACCACAGTCCGGTTAAGACCTTTGTTCTGTTGAGCCAAACTACTGTAAGACAAGGAAATAGGTCAAAGCATAAGCTTATTGCTCCTAAAACCAAAACTGTTTCTCGTTTTTGGTTTCAACAGATGTTGAATACTTCTTTATTCATTTATGTAACTGTAACCCATTGGAATACCAGCGAAAACAGCCCTATTGCCCATTCTCAATTTAGCAGAAACTTGAGGCTAAAAACCTTTTCTTTTACATTTACCAGACGGGAGTTGTAAAATGACCACTGTAAGGAGATGTACTCCCATGGGAAAACATTCTTGCTCTACTGGTTCCTCAACATGCATGCCTCCATGTCTCAGTTGGCCACCACAAGCAGAGCTTTCACAAGCATGTAGTCAGCAGCAATTTTCAGGCCCAGGAGGCCCAGGCTACCTGTGCTAGCGTTAAATGAAAATGAGAGTGTGTGCTGGGGGAACAGTGGGGTAGAGGGGGAATAAACTGGCAAAGTTGCACAAAATAGACACCAGAGAGTCCTGAAAATATCTCACTGCAGCATAAGCATTCACAGCTGCCGCTATAAAATTAAAAGGCGAGGACTAGCTACATATTCAAATCTACATATTGTATCTTTGAGGAGTGTAGTGCTCACTTCCAGGTGATCTGCAACATCCCCACCCCAGATGACTTTGAGCTAAATACTTTATTTTATAAGTGACTCATGTGGTCGTTGGCCCTGAGGCTTCATTTACAATGCGCTATCAAAGCATTCTCTTTCTGTGTCTCCTCTGCAGTATGGAAGTAGATAATCCATGTAATTGCTTTACCTTCAGGAAGGCTGGCACTTCTCCTTGGCCCCCAGTGGAGAGGGCACTACAGTGGTTTGAATGGTTTGCTGTCAGCAGCACAAATGTCTCTGGGAGGGGAGGGCAGGCTGTGTTGTGGTCTGCATGGAAGCCCTGTTGGTTAAGTGAGTCACATTAGCGTGTGGAATTGATACAGCATTCGCCCTGCCCCTCTAGCTACTGCAGGGCCACACAGCAAATTAAAGCCGTCATAAAGATTTCACAGTCCCTGTGAAAATGTTAGAAAGATGGCTGAAGTCTGCAAGTGTCCTTGGAAGGCAGTGGGGAATTTATTTTCTGTAGTTCAGCAGTGCTGGTGCAACACAGCTAAATAAGAGAGCTTTTTTTAGCACCAAAGTTCCTCTAGTATACAGAGACGCAGTGGAGACAAAACCCAGCTGAAATCAGATGTGATGGTACAATAATGAATGAGTGATGAATGAATAGAAACAAATGAATGCAACTAATGTGAGGATGGATCTTTTTAAAGTAAGCAATCCACAAAATAATAATATATATATACAGTGGGGCAAAAAAGTATTTAGTCAGCCACCAATTGTGCAAATTCTCCCACTTAAAAAGATGAGGGAGGCCTGTAATTTTCATCATAGGTATACCTCAACTATGAGAGACAAAATGAGAAAAAAAAAATCCAGAAAATCACATTGTAGGATTTTTAAAGAATTTATTTGCAAATTATGGTGGAAAATAAGTATTTGGTCAATAACAAAAGTTCATCTCAGTACTTTGTTATATACCCTTTGTTGGCAATGACAGAGGTCAAACGTTTTCTGTAAGTCTTCACACACTGTTGCTGGTATTTTGGCCCATTCCTCCATGCAGATCTCCTCTAGAGCAGTGATGTTTTGGGGCTGTCGCTGGGCAACACGGACTTTCAACTCCCTCCAAAGATTTTCTATGGGGTTGGCTTAAGCAGGGGGACACGTCTGGCGCTGCAGGATTTGAGTCTCTGGCGGCAGAGTGTGTTACTGATGGTAGCCTTTGTTACTTTGGTCCCAGCTCTCTGCAGGTCATTCACTAGGTCCCCCCGTGTGGTTCTGGGATTTTTGCTCACCGTTCTCGTGATCATTTTGACCCCACGGGGTGAGATCTTGCGTGGAGCCCCAGATCGAGGGAGATTATCAGTGGTCTTGTATGTCTTCCATTTTCTAATAATTGCTCCCACAGTTGATTTCTTCACACCAAGCTGCTTACCTATTGCAGATTCAGTCTTCCCAGCCTGGTGCAGGTCTACAATTTTGTTTCTGGTGTCCTTTGACAGCTCTTTGGTCTTGGCCATAGTNTTCACACACTGTTGCTGGTATTTTGGCCCATTCCTCCATGCAGATCTCCTCTAGAGCAGTGATGTTTTGGGGCTGTCGCTGGGCAACACGGACTTTCAACTCCCTCCAAAGATTTTCTATGGGGTTGAGATCTGGAGACTGGCTAGGCCACTCCAGGACCTTGAAATGCTTCTTACGAAGCCACTCCTTCGTTGCCCGGGCGGTGTGTTTGGGATCATTGTCATGCTGAAAGACCCAGCCACGTCTCATCTTCAATGCCCTTGCTGATGGAAGGAGGTTTTCACTCAAAATCTCACGATACATGGCCCCATTCATTCTTTCCTTTACACGGATCAGTCGTCCTGGTCCCTTTGCAGAAAAACAGCCCCAAAGCATGATGTTTCCACCCCCATGCTTCACAGTAGGTATGGTGTTCTTTGGATGCAACTCAGCATTCTTTCTCCTCCAAACACGACAAGTTGAGTTTTTACCAAAAAGTTCTATTTTGGTTTCATCTGACATTCTCCCAATCCTCTTCTGGATCATCCAATGCTCTCTAGCAAACTTCAGACGGGCTTGGACATGTACTGGCTTAAGCAGGGGGACACATCTGGCACTGCAGGATGTGAGTCCCTGGCGGCGTAGTGTGTTACTGATGGTAGCCTTTGTTACTTTGGTCCCAGCTCTCTGCAGGTCATTCACTAGGTCCCCCCGTGTGGTTCTGGGATTTTTGCTCACCGTTCTCGTGATCATTTTGACCCCACGGGGTGAGATCTTGCGTGGAGCCCCAGATCGAGGGAGATTATCAGTGGTCTTGTATGTCTTCCATTTTCTAATAATTGCTCCCACAGTTGATTTCTTCACACCAAGCTGCTTACCTATTGCAGATTCAGTCTTCCCAGCCTGGTGCAGGTCTACAATTTTGTTTCTGGTGTCCTTTGACAGCTCTTTGGTCTTGGCCATAGTGGAGTTTGGAGTCTGACTGTTTGAGGTTGTGGACAGGTGTCTTTTATACTAATAACGAGTTCAAACAGGTGCCATTAATACAGGTAACGAGTGGAGGACAGAGGAGCCTCTTAAAGAAGAAGTTACAGGTCTGTGAGAGCCAGAAATCTTGCTTGTTTGTAGGTGACCAAATACTTATTTTACCGAGGAATTTACCAATTAATTCATTAAAAATCCTACAATGTGATTTCCTGGATTCTTTCCCCCCATTCTGTCTCTCATAGTTGAAGTGTACCTATGATGAAAATTACAGGCCTCCCTCATCTTTTTAAGTGGGAGAACTTGCACAATTGGTGGCTGACTAAATACTTTTTTGCCCCACTGTATANGAACCAAAGCAAAGACCTGCAAGCACTACATTCTGGAATCTCATTTTGGGAGGAAGTTCATTTAAATGCAGCTGTATGGGCCATATTGAAAATCTGGAAGATTTGTACAGAGGTGAGCTGTCAGAATTGAAATTAAATGACAAATTGTTTGGATCTGACAGAATTCCATCAGGTTTTGTCAAGTTTTATATATATATATATACACACACACATATATGTCAGAGATGACATGTTCATTCTGTGACCTTTGGTTTCTGTAGCTCATGCTGTTTTGAATCTGAGGATCTTCAAGCAGTGTCTGAATTTGAGGTGCAATTGCTTACCTATTGCAGATTCAGTCTTCCCAGCCTGGTGCAGGTCTACAATTTTGTTTCTGGTGTCCTTTGACAGCTCTTTGGTCTTGGCCATAGTGGAGTTTGGAGTCTGACTGTTTGAGGTTGTGGACAGGTGTCTTTTATACTAATAACGAGTTCAAACAGGTGCCATTAACACAGGTAACGAGTGGAGGATAGAGGAGCCTCTTAAAGAAGAAGTTACAGGTCTGTGAGAACCAGAAATCTTGCTTGTTTGCAGGTGACCAAATACTTATTTTACCGAGGAATTTACCAATTAATTCATAAAAAATCCTACAATGTGATTTCCTGGATTCTTTCCCCCCATTCTGTCTCTCATAGTTGAAGTGTACCTATGATGAAAATTACAGGCCTCCCTCATCTTTTTAAGTGGGAGAACTTGCACAATTGGTGGCTGACTAAATACTTTTTTGCCCCACTGTGTATATATATATATTATAAAAATTATTAAATATTTTCTTTGTATTGGTCTTATAGGGTTGATAATCCTAAATGGTTAAACATTTAGCTCAGACTATGGTGTATACAGATAGGTGTGTAGCAGATTAAGTGATGGATCATATATCAAAAATCTGCTCCCGCACACTGTGAAACTTAAAAAATGCATTCAAACCCTGACACACACAGCTCTGTCCCTCTATCCCTCCCCCAGCTAAACCAACACATTTCAGCCATTTTCAGCAGTTTTAATGCCTAAATATAACATCTGACGGTCATCCAGAATTAGAGTTCCCATGTAAGTTAAGGCGTTACTCCCTACTAGGCTAGGCTCCTGTCATGACAACTCACTAGACCAAAGGGTTTCACCCACAGGGGTCTATCATTAAAGTGTTAATAGTCTGTTTCAACACAGAGCTCACTGTGAAGAACTGAGACAATTGTGAAGAGCTTGAGACATACAGAGAGGCAGGCACTTAATCAAGGTACACAAATATTGACAGTATCATCTGGAGGATGGCCTGGAGGATGGCCTGGAGGATGGCCTGGATGCCGGCGACGTACATCAAGCAGTTCTGGAGGATTACAAGGAGGCAGGGTAGATGGGCTTTGCTGCTCTGGAGTATGGGCAGGAGGCCAGGCAGATGGGCGGAGCTGGCCCGGAGGTCAGGGACAGGTGGCTGGTGACAACAGGACAGGCAGACCGCTGGAGTGCAGGGCCGGAGGTCGACAGCAGGAGGTCTGGCTGGACATCAGCGGGGACGTCTGACTGGAGGTCTGACAGGGCATCAGCGGAGACTGCCGACTACAGATCTGGGAGATCTGGCTGGACGCCAGTTGTGTCATTGGGCAGCGGAGGCTCTGCAGCGCTTGGCAGCCGAGACAGCCAGTGGCATTGGGACCCATCCCGGCTCTGCTGCAGGACAAGCTCTCTCAGCTGAATGTGC
>LKNJ01003154.1:0-49299 GCA_002120245.1 Maccullochella peelii | reverse complement strand
CTCCCTCATCTTTTTAAGTGGGAGAACTTGCACAATTGGTGGCTGACTAAATACTTTTTTGCCCCACTGTACATCTCACTTTCATTTGGTCGTTTGGCCTCCCTTGTAGTGATGTTACGTTTGCGAATGATCCAATTCTTTTCAGCAGCTCTTTGGTACTAATGAAGGGAACTGAGTTGTATTTGGTGAAAGCTGTATTTTTTATCTTTTGGCCCAAATTTCACTCCCTGCCCTAAATCCACTCCCCTTTACATGAATCAGC
This sequence comes from Maccullochella peelii, assembly GCA_002120245.1. Lineage (NCBI taxonomy): Eukaryota > Metazoa > Chordata > Actinopteri > Centrarchiformes > Percichthyidae > Maccullochella > Maccullochella peelii. Next base: position 49,037 of record LKNJ01003154.1, on the reverse strand, counting down.
CAGTCACAGTGTTGTGTGCATGAATTGCATTCAGGGCAAGGCAACTTCATTTACATAACACATTTCACATAGAGGGTACATTCAAAATGAATATGATCCAAATCTTACCCTATCATTAGTGATTATTTCGCAGATAAACCTATTAACCCCAGCCCCCTTAGAAAAAAGAAAAAGAACGATGAGCCGCTCTCGGAAAGGAACAGAGCCATTGATCCGGCTATGGAGAACTATGTAACACCACAAAATACTGATGGTGCATCAAAGCTGTAAGCATGCCAGCATTTGAAGTTTGATGTTGCAAAACATCTAAGGTTCACTGAGCAACGAGTTTCTTTTAACCCGTTCCACAATGAATAAGCCACAGAGCTCTTGGCCCTCCATGCGTGTTAATTCAAGTAATGATGTAGCATGAAAGGTCACTAGCTATATTATGTAATATGTATGTGTTTGAATGTGTGTGTGTTTGTGTGTATGTGTGTGTTTTAATTTTCATTTTTGCTGAGAGCACTCGTGGACAGCTCCTGGTGCTCTGCTCCTCTATCCCTAACTTTGCAATTCTCTTCTCTGATTGTCCTCTTTGTCCACTTGACATCCTCAAAAACATCAAGGTTTCCCATCTTCTGTTCCCCACATGATGAACTGCCACACCTCTGATCAGCAGATCAGTTGTGTTTCCCTATTTTAATATTTGTTTTTGTTCTCCATTTCTGCTCACTGTTGCCTTTCTGTCTCCTCTGTGAAAATACTGATGTGGTCATAGAGAAAGTGGCTTTAACTTAGCGGCAGTGTGGTTGTGCGTGTGCTGCGTCACGTATTTGTTTCTTGTTTATGACCCTGTTCAGAACAACACATGAAAAACAACCTTGAATAAGCCGTGGTATGTTGAGGATTCATTTCATAAAGTAGGAACAAAGATGGATGACATGACAGCTCCCCAAAAGTGAAGCCAAAACCTCTCAGGTGTGTGTGTGTGTGTGGAGTTAGTGTGTTTATAGGTACAACACTGAGACAATTTAACCTTCAAATGTTCACCTTGCTCATGGTCGTATTGGTTGATTCTGCCTTCTTGGATGTTAAGTGGGTGGGATTTACAGTGCTGGAACCATGTCCTTGTGCCAGACATAATCAATTAATTAATCAATCCAGGCAAAATCTTTGTATTTTTTTAATATATATACAAATTATCTCTAGCCAATATTTCTATAACAATACAGCAATATTTCCAGCACTTTCCATATACTGTGTATTCTTAAAAATGTAATGTAGAACACACTGATGTGTCTGCTCTGCATAACATACACTAATTCAACTTTTCAACATTTAATACACTTCTAAAGCCACTCCGGCAGCATAATCCACTTTTCCACTGCCTCGGATTGGATTCTCGTTTGTCAAATCAAGTCCTGAGATGTGATGTCTCGACAGCTGAGCTTTACCCCGGGCCACACCGCCTACCTCTACCTGTGCGTGACGGCTACCTCGCTGAACTGCTGCGGCTCGCACGCGTGTGGTGTTCACACAGACAGCGCTGCTACTGCCAGCCCTATCTTTCTACACTGACTTTGCCTTTGATGATGGCTGTCAATAATATAATTTTTTATTTCATTTCTTTATAAATTTCATTTATATTTAGTTTAGACAGAAAACGGTTTAAAGGCTTGTGCTGTACTGTAACTGGGGAGTTAAAAATATTATTATATATTATATAATATTTGTTTTTCATGTGTGTGACTACTTTGTGTATATGCATGTGAATATGCTACAGATATAGACATTGAAACTGTAGTGAAAGGTGTGAATGTTGCTGGTTTGATGTCAATATGACTATCAACAAATTATTTTTACTGTCTATTTTTGTTGAGAATAGGGCTGGGCAATAAAATGATAATGATAATTATCGCAATATAAATATAATATAAATATAACAAATGTCTGATAAATGTTCGATATAATTAAACCACCCATACACCAGGAGAGGGGGTCGCTCATACACCTTAAACGCATTGTGTGGCCGCTCTAACCTATACCGAACATGTGCAACGAAATGAAAAGCAAGAGGTTCCACGTGCAGGTGCACATGCGCTGTGTGGCGGTGTGTCCCGTGCTTTATGTTCAGAGGCATGACATTTCCAAAACGTCAAGGCTTTGTTTTGGGTTCAACATCGTTCTAGAGCCAGGTCCGTGACATTTTTCTATGTATTTACTGTCAGCATCACACTCTTGCTGGTTGTTAAACTTGAACATGTCATGTGCAGGTTGCTGATGCACCTTGCCAAACCTCAGTGACGTTTGCTTTAAGTTGTACCCATTATTTTGCAAAGCTGACTATTGCTGCTTGCATGTTTCTTTGTAAGAATTATTTGAGTCCCAGACAGAGTGATCTTTGTTACATGTTTGTCCATACTGATGTAGGTAAATCATCCATTTCTGCATGACATCACTGTCTCACCATTCCTCGCCTGTGACAGAGGACAGCATAAGGTGACCAGATACTTATCTTACAGTCACGTTGTAATATTTACATTACAGTGAGTAATCAGATAGGCTGCCAGACAGCTTCTGATCTGCTGATTCCTAAAATAGGCTCAAATCACAGGGAAACACAGCATATACAAGTGTGTAAATGTCAGAGCAAGCTTAGCTGCCAGGGTTAAAGGTTTGATTCCCCCTGAGACCACCACAGAAAATGTACACAGTCATAGTTATGTATAATTCAGTGCCCAGTCCAACAGGCCAGTCTCTTTGTCTCTTTCTTCATTTCTCCAGGTTTTCTTTCACCAAAAAAATCTTATACACCAAGCTAGAAAAGCGTCATTTAAATGGCAAAAATGTAATAAAATATTCCCAATATCATAAAAATGCTCCTGTAAATTCACTGAAATGAAAAAAAAACTAACTTTATAAAAAAAGTTTGTCAATTTCATCAAGTTTATTTCAGATAAAGCGTTAAGTTTCTATGCTCTCCACCTGTGGAACAAGCTTCATGAATACCTCAGGTGTGCTAAAACCGTCAGCTCATTTAAATCGGGGCTTAAAACATTATTGTTAGATGATAGACACAAATTACTTGATAAGAAGGTGTTTTTTTTGGGTCTGTCTCCCCCCCCCCAGCGTCTTTCCTGCATAACAGAACTGTTCCATGACCTCGACAGATGTGATAACATCATGAGCCACACTTTTGTTTTTCCTCATACGAGTCTCATCATGAGCACTAGCCTCAGCAATAAGAGCAGAACGGCCGCAACCTTTCCTGGAACTTTACCTGCCCACTAACAGTGGTAATATTCACTCCTTTCTTTCAGCACTTTCAGTCAGTCACTCCCGACTGATTCAGATAACATTCTTAAGTATTTCCCTCCTTCCTTGAGTGAAAGTAGTGACTACGCAATAACAATCCCTGTCATATTACAGTTCAAAATGCCCATTTTCTACCTGTTTGTCACTATTTATGATATAATAGATTCAGTGGCGTTCCAAGTGATGGCATTGTGAGTAGCCTCACTTGTAAATAAAGGAATAGAAAACTAAGCAAAAACAGCCTCATATAGAGGGCATGACGTGAAGTTCAAATAACTCAGTTAAACCACCATTTTGTTTTAAGTTTAATCAGTGAGAAACCCAGACCTTAAGGGACCTCATTATCAACATAGAGTCAACGTGCTTGTTTTCAATGAGTCATTCAGTTAGTTTGAGTTTGCTTCGAGTACTCAGCGAGTATGCATGGAAGTTTCCCTGCCCCAGTGGATGGTGGCAGCCAGCGTGACCAGTACATCTAACTGTAACTGTAAGCTCTTAAGTCATTCAGGCAGCTCAGCTCTCCGTACCACTGTCCCATTAGAGGTGGAGTCAAAGCCTGGAGCATCGCCTTCAGCTATAGATAGATGAGGAATAGTTGGAGAGAAGGAGCTGCACACAAGAGCCCTTACAGTAGAGATAGGGAGACTCCGGGTGTGTGCGCGACTGTGTGTGTGTGTCTACAGATTTACAGTAAGGACAGTTGGGCAGAGGAGGCTGCATGGAAAATATCATAAATTGTTTATATCTCAGTCGTCTTATAAGGAATGATGTTTGACGTTATAACAAATGATTAAACTGTAATGTTTATTGCATTACAGAAGATTTGTAATACCGTAGGTATGTTAGGGTGCTTTCACACTTGTATTTCGGTTCACTTGGTCTTTACCAAGGGGAAAAAAATTACTCATTGTGGTCAAGTTCGTGTTTGCGACTGTTGTCCTGCATCATCAGCTCTACACGGACCCACGATGGGAAATCAAATTCCAGTGACTGACAGCAAGTCATGCTGTACTTTACTGAGCCTTATGTGTTTATTTATCATATATCATTTATCATTTATCATGTTAACAGAGTGCTCATGGAGAAATAAGTGATTCTAAGCATCATTAGCCGAAGCAGCTGTTGTACTATAGATGTACAAGGACACTTCAAATGAAAGAAAAGTCCATATGCAATTTGAAAATGTTTAGGTTTTTTGTCTGTATGACCACAAGTTTTCAACAAACAATAAATATCTGTATATATTTATATGGATAGAGGAGAGTGTCAGCTTTCTGGGATATAAGAACAATGTTGATGGAATATTTTATGCCTTACTACTGTCAGGAAATTATTTGGAATGCTTATCTTTTTTTTTTTCTATTTGAGATGAATACTGAGCTTTGTGACAACTGTCATCATGCTTTGTTGATACAAAATATAATGTTGCCATGGAGTTTGATGTCCTGAGCCCTGTTACTTTTGCCTAAAGTACACTTTGGCAAATCTGCACCATAAAAAGCCACGCTGCAAGCAGTTAGCGTTTCGTCTCATCGTGAATCTTTGGTCTGAACTGGCCTTTAAACCAGTCTAAGGCAATATCCCTGAAGCCAACACATTTTTCAAGGGGGTCCAACAAATGAATGATCTACTGTAGCTAAATCTGAGCTAACACCGAGTAAAAGTAGCACTGAACAATCACCTGCATCAGCTGTTAGTAAAAGATCATTGGTTACTTTAATGAGGGCAGTTTCAGTGCTGTGAAGCTAACGGAAGCCGGATTGGAATTTTTCAAATATATATTATGTTTAAGGCAGGAGGGAAAACTGCCAGCAGAAAGAGAGCTATGTACAATGGATGAAATAGTGGGACCAACACCAAAACTCCTTAAGGAAAAAGGCTTTGATGAAGACATTAAACTAGCAATCGTGTCCGTGTCAAAAGTGCACAGTGAAACAGCCATGAACTGATTCAGGAGGGCAGGGGCTCAGAGTGTACATAATAGTCACCAGTTACAGGTATATGACAGATCTGGAGTCTTAATATCATTTATTTCTTGGGGGGAAAAGGATAAAAACTGTTTACAAATGATGGCTTCAACTTGCTTGCAGGGTGCTGGGTTAATCACAGAACTAATGGTTTGTGGCAGTTTCTGGAAATGATGCTAGAGAAATGAGGGGACTTGGCCTCCTTTACAGCTTTATGATAAGTGTTCTTTCTCCTTTCTTCTTCTCTATATTTTCTCTATTTTCTGATATCAGCAGGTGCTATAGAATCCATTTTATATTAAAATTAGTTAGTGATTCCTCAGTACAGATACCAGGTTTTTGAGTATGAGTATGTAAAGATGCAGATGAGAAGGCGTCACAAAAGCTAATGGCAGGCTCCCAGAAAGCACTCGACTGCCACATGGCTGGAGCGGACCATCACCCTCCTTGCCATGAAGTCCCCTACGATGAAGTAACTCCTGATAATGCTATTATTTGACATAGTAATTGACATCTTTTGTCTTCAAATGGTTGACTACACATCTTGGAAGGATCTGTTTTACAAAGATGATCACAGACACAATGCAAAGCATTCTAATGAGAGCAGGGTAATCAACAAACATCAACATTGTGCTCTGCCTCTCATCCCATCTGTGTGTCAGCATTATCCAGGCTGTCAGCCCAGAGACCTTGTCTGTCAGGAGTAGGATACAGAGTCTCCCTGGGCTTTGAAGATGCCTTGTTTCCATGCCAACCATCTGTTAACTCATATCCTTCAGCTTGCCCTCACACTCCTCCTTTCGGGAAAATAACATCTGATCTGATGGAGACGTCGCTCTCGAAAGAGTCTCCGAGGGCTGCCATGACATGTTATGTGTGATGTTATTGTTGAAACTAAATGATGAAATTAAATTCCGTTCACAACGTCTTACCATATTTTGTGTTATTGAAAGTAACAGCTGACTTATTGACTCTAGTCAAAGCTGCTTCCTTGCTCAACGAGAAAGTCATCTCATTTTGGACAAGGCAAAAACCAAACCTCCAAATCATGGAGCAATATATGCACACAAAAACAACTCCCTAGAAGGTAAACCAGCCTCTTCAGCTAAAATAAAATACTAGTGAAACATAGCATACTGCTTGGCTAATATAGTCGTGCAGTGAGATACAAGCTTGTAATTTGACATCTGAGGCCAAACAAATAGTAGTTTGTGTACTCCTCCCCCTTCCATGGTAACAGCACTTGCAGAACCATAATGTAAGGAAATGCTCTACTTAGCCAGATGAACTCAGCTATTAGAAAGTGATTAAACATTAGCTGGATTCTTAATTTATTGATTTTAATTTTGAACTGTTGCACTTTGTACACACTGAGCACTTGGCAATGCAGTAAGGTGTTGCAGTGAGCACAAGACAAGCAGATCTGCAAGAACACAGTAAAACCCTGATAAAAAACAGAATCAGTCACCAAACCCAACCACAACCAAGCACAGCGAAGCCTGCCATCAGGCTAAGGAAACAGTCTGCAAGCTTGGCACCCACCTGTAAATGCCAAACACAGAGATATAGTGCTAAAACTGAAGCTAAGCCAAAACCAAAGTGAGTATATATGACTAAAAGAAACCAAAATAATATCATAAATGTTATAACTAATTCAGTCAAAGCAGATCATCTCACACAAGAAATCAATAACAGTATCTTGTCTGGAGTAAACATAAGTAATAACAATAGCATTAGAATGAATGGTTTTCAACCTGCAATGCAGCAGTGGTCGCAAATTAAACTTCAGGAAGATACATTTTCATATAAAAGCTCTATTTATATTAGGAATACACCGATACCAATTCTGATACAAAATCTTCATCCGATACACCAACACTGTTTTAGGCTTGTGCAAATTTCTTATTTAAATTTTTTAAGTTAATAAAATTGCATTGTTACAATTTATACTGACAGTGACTAAGAAGCAGTAATCCTGATCAGCTGAATCTGGCAGATGTTCGTTTAATAAAATTAGCATAGTGTCAATACCAATGCAGTGAATCTGATCATCATGTGTCACCATTTCTTAGCCAATGTAAATGCATTGCACTGTCTTCTCAATTAGCTTATCATGTTAGCATTCTAATGTTAGCATCCTATTGTAAAAAGCTAACATTCTGAAGTGTAATATGCTGACATGCTCACAATGGTATGCTAACATGCTAATGGTTGCGTGAAAACCTAGATATATCCAACTTCATGAATTGTTTATTTATTCTCTAGGTCAGTGAGTTGTCCATTAACATCACAAGGGTTAAGGGTTCACTTCCCACGTGGTCTACTCTTACTGAAACAACTGAATGCGCCCATGGCACATTCGTGCTGTCTGGATAAAAGCATCTACCGAATGGCATTCAGAGTGATATAAATGCTTCTATAAGAGAGTGAGAAAAGCTTCCAGGAACACCGACAGGGATAACATTAGACAACATTACCAGTTAACTGTCCATCAATACCAGGCTGGACATGACGTCTCTTTCTAGTTCAATACTGCAACAACAGGAAGAAGGGTGCTGTGCTCTCACTCTTATTCTGCCTAAATAGTATGTATGCGTGTGCACACATCCCACTCTCACTGTGTTGATCCCTCTCACTGCCTGTTTACTTTCAGTCTGTCCATCAACATCATCATACTATATTCTCACTCTGTGTGTGGGTGTGCCTCATGTTTTTATCTGTCATTGCTCTCTCTCTGTCTGTTACATGAGAAAAGTGATGATGTACTGCACTCCTTTATATTTCATCTGGCATTCTCTCAGTCTGTACTCATTTATCACTCACTATTGCTTTCTGTATTTGTTTCCAAATAAATATAAAGCACATTATAAACAAGATGCTGCTACGGAAGCTGGATCCCTTGAGATCTTTAAAGCTATAGACATAAAGCTGTACTAATGAGTATTTTTATATTAACAATCGGTCAAATGACTATGTGCAATGTGAAAGGGGTCAGTTGTGGTGATGAACACACAGAGAATTATCACCCAACTCCCAGGGTCCCAGAGGCAGTTGCCAATTGTTTTTCTTTAGTAACCCAACCTTTGCGAAGGAGGTGAATATAAAGTAGCAGAAAGTGTAGGGGGGATCGGTAAGAGGACAGGAAGCAGAGATGGAAGGGAGAACTTATCAAGAGATAAAGCAGAGGCTGAAAAAGGAGAAAAATGGAGACAGATGGTTTCTTTGAAGAAGAAATGTAATGAAGTCAGCACATTAAAAGAAAGGCAAGTGGCTGATGAGATATAATCCAGGAACTTCAGTTTGAGTAGGCCTAATACATTAATGAGTCTTACATTAAGACTTATAAGGTAGCAAAGCTGCACAGTGGTTTATAGTACTATGGGACAGAATTTTACAACTCTTGAAAGTTATTACAGCATCAATCACTTTATCCTCCATTGTGATGAGTGTGATGTAAAGAGCTGAATTATGCCGGTCACATTACAAAGTAATCCATCAGGAATGTGCATTTGCACAAATTTGATTGGCCAACTCGATGCATTGCCAGACGACATTAAAGTTTGTTGTGGCACAAGTTGAACCAGGCAGCGTTTTTGCCCTGCCACCCTGAGTGAACACAGTGAGTTTTTTGAAATGAATGAGAGGGCTGTGTTTTTGATACCTAATGTCAGTCTGAACATGGCCTGGTCAAGTAAAAGGAGGAGCCTGAGTAGCAGAAAAAGGAGGCGAGCAGTCAAGCGAAGTGACCCAACAAACAGGAGGTGAGCTGGGAACACATTCCAATAGGCATATGTTATCCCAGAGAGACTGAAAGAGAGGTAAAATGGTGAAGACAGGTTGAGAGAATATTAAGGTGTAAACAAGACAACATGGTTTTCAACAACATTAAAGAGAAGAAATCAGAGAGAAAAGGTGAAAGAAAATAAAAAAAACAAGATTTATCTTTAAAGCTTTGAGAAAGAGAGAGACTATACAGTGTAAGTGCATTTGTTTGGTGAAGTGAAATTGTGTGATTTAGAGTGAGACAGAGAGAATGTGTCTGAGAATGTATTCATCCCTTAAATCAAGAGATTTGACGTCCGTTTCTAAGGAGAAAAAAAGTGACTTAGAGCATTTAATGAGCGAATAGCAGAACAGGAGCTCAGCCGACCGGATAATGCTTTGCTAAGGAGACGCTGATTGGCCTGCCGGCTAAATCCCCCACCAGGCGCATGACAATAATGAGGTCTTTTGTTAAGTAACAAGTGAGGAATCATTATCACACAATCAATCATCACACAAGACACACAGAGTGGACAGAAATTATGAATGATGTTCTTAATTGTTTATAAGTGGAGGGTTTTGTTTGTGTGTGCAGAGCAAAGTGTTCACGTGTGTCTTCAAGCTGAACAGGGATACTTTTCACATGTAAAGGCAGAACATGTAGCCTATGTGTTAAGTATTCCATGATCTGAGGTTATGTTAAAGGAATATTCTGAGGTTTTGGGAAATACACTTATTTGCTCTCTTGCCGAGAGTTAGATTCTCTACAGTTCAATTCAGTTTAAATCAAAGGGGCTTTATTGGCATGGGAAACAGACGTTTACATTTCCAAAGTTAAATGTGACATAAAAACATGTACATAAACAGAAGAACTGTGATTTTGCTGTTAGAAATATACATATACAGATAAGTGACTACAAATAAGTGAGAACTCTAACCCTAACTAACTCTCTCTCGCTCTACTCTATAGATGGATTGAAATCTGCACTGAATTACTCAAAAACCACCTCGGGATGTCTAGATGCATTCTAGCCAGATGTTTGAAAAGGTGTAAGTGCATCAGTCTCTCCAATATATGTAATGTTTACCCCTCCCAGTGCCCTGTGAATATATCCACACACTGGAACTCACTGTTACTCTGAAATTGATTATGTTAATTTCAGCGACAGGGAGAAAAGCACCTTCTGCGATTTAAACTTATACGATCAAACAGAAGGCTAAATAATAAAACTTTTTTCTTGTCCATAAATGCAATATGTCCACGTGTTGGTGTTAGCTTATGGATAGTTAGCTAGCTAGCTAGCTATTATTGCTAACGATTAATTGTTGTAACTAAACTGCTAAAGTCCATAAGTTATTCTTCCTCTGGAATTTTTGGCAGTTACCAAACAACTTCAACCCTCGGACTGAAGTAGGATCGACCCTGATTTGCATGTAGCCAAGACGGATTACAGTCAGATTTATGATCTGGCCAAGTGTCAAAATGTAAACATAACATGTATGTGAAAATGTCTTAAATCTCATCTGGATTTCATCTGGATAGGAGACACTTGAAATGACAAGTGTAAATGGGGACTTATGCTAAGATAATCGCCTCCTGTCTCCAGATCCATACTTAACACATACAAACATATATTTATACGCCACTCGTATACTTAAATATACAAGTGGCATCAAATTTCTCATCTAACTCTCTGCAAGAAAGCAAATAAGTGTGTATAACCCTTAGTGGTCAAAATGGTTATTCTGTGAACATGAGATTGAGAAATTATTTTTAAAAGTTCTTATGCTGGGATCACAAAACTTTCAGGATTTGAACACCTTGAAAAAACAAAAATCAAATGTACCAAATTGCACCAAAAATCCAGAAAACCTGCCACATAGTGTCTGTGACGGCACATTACCTTCATGTGCATGCTGGTAGATCATGAGATAGAAACTCCACCAAACGTACCAAAACATTTCTGGAGTGCATGAGAAAGTGTTTCTGGTCCTTATGAGAAACTTGGACAAAATTAATGTCACTCATGACACTTCAAGAGCTCCATATCTGGCCTCTTGTGCATAAAGTTCTGACACTGGCAGAACTTTGCAGCCTTTTCTGCACCAAAGATTGTCTCGCTGACGTGCTATTCACTGTGCTGCTGTGCATGTAGGTCTTGCCTCTCGGGAATATCCATCCATCCATTATCTATACCACTTATCCTCAGAGGGTGGGGAGCTGGAGCCAATCCCAGCTGACATTGGGCGAGAGGTGGGGTACACCCTGGACTGGTTGTCAGTCAATCACAGGGATGACACATAGAGACAAACAACTCACAGACATTCACACCTACGGGCAATTTAGAATAATCAATTAACATAACATGCATGTCTTTGGATGGTGGGATGAAGCCGGAGTACCTACGCGGACCCACGGGGAGAACATGCAGACTCCACACAGAAAGGCCCCAGCCGACCGGTGGGGTCGAACCGAGAACCCTCTTGCTGTGAGGCGACAGTTAACCACAGAGAACCCTCTTGTTGTGAGGCGACAGCTACCACTGCACCACCGTGCCACCCTCTCAGGAATATAAAGATAAGAATTTAACTGTATAAAAGTCAACATGTCACACACTTTGCAGTATTGTGACAGGTATCCTCAGTACATGTAAAAAATGTGTGTTTTATGCATGGACAGAGTCACAGACTCTCTCTCAGAATGCTCTGCAAAACACAGCCTCTGCCATGGTAACAGATTGACTTTCTCTCGTACGCTCTGCAGCAATGATTATTACCATGGCAACATTATCAAAAGTTGCATGGCAACAATAATAAGCATGCCAGCCAGATCTGAACAGTAATGCCTTTGCTATCCTTCTTCTATCATTTTCATTCTGTGCAGAGAGAATGATGATACCATAGTTTAACATCACATGGCATTATATTGCTTCTATATAACTGCAGGCTGTTATGAAAATGTAAAATAAAAGCTTGACTGATTCACTGATTTGCATATGAAAGTGAGCAGCATCAGAGGAAACAGAAGAAAGAAAACAACATCCAGTTGCACTTCTTTCCACACTTTAAGTTCAGTTTCCAACAGTTCAGTGTCCCCATTATCAGTTCAGATGACTGTGATTGGCTGCATTGTTGTGCTTGATATTCATTGAGAGAATGCTGTACACACATTTTGGACTACGAAAAGTTAATTTCTCAAGGTTTGGAACTAAATAACCCAAAATTGTTCTCATTCTAAGAATTCAATATGTACATGGAATCTGCTATCCTGAAAAAAATGCCTAGGTTTTGGCTTCAAACCTGCATTAAGCAATATTTTTATGTTAATTTTAAATCAAATGCAATGTAAATTTCTTACTCATACTGTGAGACCTGCAGAGAATAAACGCAGTTTTTAGCCCTATTCAGCTCATGTGTTTCTCCTGCTGCATACAGACCATGTGGGTGAGTCTCTCAGCTCTCATCAACCCCCCATGCATTGATGTCCAAAAAATAACTGCCTTGATTTTATTCTTTATCATTTGGCTATCACTATTTGGTTCACAGAGGCACACGCTGTCCTTATTACAAACAGTGAACAATCTGCCACTTTATTTTATTTATTTATTTGTTTATTTCTCAGTCAGTTAGGGTATTGTTGTGTGGTAGCAAATGCAGCATACAAGCAAGGGCTGTTTCCAAAAACTCTTCTTGGTGTTGTATTCAAGAATACTACAACAACAAGAACTAATAGTCTGATGCCAAAGAACTACACTGACAAGCTATGTTGTCGGGAATAAGCAAATATGGATATAGAATTGTACGAGTAAATTTGCGTGTTTCTTGTAAAAAATGTTAAAATTCAGCTCAGATCTCTGATACTAGGTATTGACAAAATAAAGGTGAACAATTTTTCTCCCTGTTATGGATGGCTTACCAATCACTAGCACGTCTGAAGCCTCTGCAAGTGTCATTAAAATCAGTGGAAGGCAATGGCTGCCAATATAAAACATTTTTTCATGTGCTTTCAAAGAAGGCATTTATTTAAATCATACATGATTTTTAGTTAAAGAGCTAAAATGTGCAAAAAAGGGTAGTATGGCCCTTTTAAATAATCCTGATGTCATGACCAGAGGTAGCTGTAGGACGGCTCAGAGCTGCATGAAGCCATGCATGAATGGAGTCAGAAAAACAGGATGACTAATGAGATTGTGTGCTAAGTTGTGGGGAGAAAGACGGGTTTAGCTCCATAGGGGATAAAACCTCCAACCTTTAAACAACATCAAAAGGGTGTACTGCCCAGCTACTGTTTCTACTATCACTGAGAAATCATATATTTTTATCTCTCTCTTTATAGCCGCATGTATGAATGTGTAAATGTTGTCCTTCCTTCCTTCCCTAAAGAAACAGAATAAATAAAGGTATCTTCACTCAGCACTCGTCTAATTATAACACATTTTTTCTGCTCAGAAACCAACCAACCCCCATTGCCTGTAATGCTGGTGTTTACTAGGAAGTGGTGCATTTATTTCAGTTTAATCCCCCCTTCTGGCCGGCCAGGGCGGTCAGATGACAGGCGCTAATCTCTGGACTGCCTGCCTGACTGACTGCCTTCTTACTAATATGGGATTAAAACCTAGCACGCCTCCATTATGTAGCAGGCCCTCAACCCAACAAGTGGGGTGAGTGGAGATGAGACCCTGATGAACTGAAGCAAGGAGATGATGAGCTGTGTCACTTCTTTTTCCCCTCTTACCCTTTCATTCTTTTGAATCCCTCTTTTTCTGTATATGTTTGTGTTCCTTCTCTTCCGTAACATTTCAAGCACTTGATCTCAGATTTTAAGGGCCTTTTCACACCTGAAAGTCCGAAACCAAGGTTCGCATTTTTGTTACATTGTATACATTTCATCCGGTTGGTTTCACATTGCAATTATGCAATCGCACTGAAGAACTATACATGATATCTATGTCCTGTCCGTCATACATGAGCTGCGTCTCCCTATACTTGCAATTGACTGGTTTGTAGCTGGGCGTGCATCTGATGTCTGTGGGTTGCCAATTCAGCGGGTAGCCTTCTATCGCAGTTTGAATGAATAGAAAAAAATGAATGAATAGATTAATTTCATTGCATTTCATTACATTTCATTGTGTCCTACCATGGCTCAATTTTGTTTTGTTGCATTGTTTTTCCTTTTTCCAGTCCTGAGGATAGCCTGCCACAACTTCCTGTAATTGGTCCGAAAGTCCAAATCATCCAAAAAATCTTTTCACGCTAGGAATGAACCGAACCTTGGTTCAATTCGATCTGGACTAAGACCACTTCTTTTCGTCAGACCAGTGTCTGGTTGTTTGGTCCAGGGGAGGCTTAACACCTGTAATTTTGGTTCAGGTCAAAATGAAAAGTCCGAAAGTCCGGACCAAACGAGGTAGGTGTAAAATGGCCCTAAATTGCATTGATAACATTTAAAGCATTCTTGTCATAGCTACTACTAGGTCTTAATTTGTTTGCATAACTTTTTTTCTTCGTCAGTCTTCCTGTCATTTCAGCGCCTGCTTTTCCCTTCCAGCCCTGCAGTCCTTAGTGTTTACCACCTTTAGTCATCACCTGACTTTCACCCCACTTGCGCACCTCTTCCCTATTCCTTAATGAGTTCCCTAGCACATATACTGGCCACTTTCCCTCAGTTCTCCGCCATGAACCTTCTCCTACAGTCATTGTTGGATTCTTTTAACCATGATAGTGATAGTTTCCTAACATTAACCAAGTAATTTTCATTGCCTAAACTTAACCAAAACTTTATCTTTACTAGACCATAGAAGAGCAGAAAAGCTTATATGAATTGTTGGTGCAACAGTCACTGACAAGTATTGATGACTATTTTGTCATTTAGGTATGTTGACTTGAGGGAAATATGTTAAGAGAAATAGCAAGCGAGCATAGTCGATGTGAAATGAAAAAGAAAGGGATGAACTGAATAGCTGATTTTAGCAAGTAGGCTGTAATTAGCTTCAGTCATATGCAGGTGTTACTGGCCTACATACCAGTGGTGCCAATATATTTAGCCATACTAGCAGAATGCCTCTATGGATGGCAATGTTGGTCTGTCCACCACTTTGGTCCAGACTGAAATATCTCAACAATTATTGGATGGATTGCCATGAAACTTTTTACAGACATTCATGGTCCCCAGAGGATGAATCCTAATGACTTTGGTGACTTTTCCTCTAGCACCACCATGAGGTTGACATTTTCGGCTTCGAGTGAAATATCTCAACAGCTATTGGAGAGATTGCCATGACATTTGATACACACATTCATGTCCCCCCCGATGTTGAATTGTGGTATCACTTTGGTGAACCCTTGTCTGTACATCTTGTGCCACAATCAGGTAAAAAAATTTAATTTGTCCAATACTTTGGCCTAAGACTAAACACCTGCAAAACTAATGACATTCCCGTCAGCCCCGCCACTAATTAGCAAATGTTAGCATGCTAACTAAGAGAGTAAACGTAGCAAACGGTATACCTGCTAGACATTAGCATGTTAATATGTCATTGTGAGCTTGCGATATTAGCATTTAGCTCAAAGCCCAAAGGAGAAGAAGGAAGCAAATAAATTGCACAACATTGCCTCCGCCACTTCTCGCTCGTCACAGTCAGTGCTAGCAAGCTAGCAAATAGCTTGCTCATTAGCAAACACTGTGTAAATAAGCAACCTGCACTTGTTTCTCCTGCAATTTGCATGACGTTGTGCTAAGCAGTACTTTGTTTCTGTTTGTATCTGTAATCCTGGAGGCCAGCAACATAGAAAAGAGGGATCTCAGAAAGTACAATAATGACCTTGTCCTCCACAGATATTCATACAGTAGGTAGAGACTAAACTTCCTTACCCACCACTGCATTGCTTTTTTGTAATTTTTTCAGCAAAATACTACATAGCTACCTTTTGATCTCTCTCTTTTTTCACATTGCTGGTTGGTACAGCGTTGCCAGGAATCCCACAGTGGTTTCCAAAGCAATTTGCTCGTGTCCCATAGAAAATGAATGGGGTCTGTGGGTCTTTACCTTAAATGCAGCCTCACAAAGGTGATAGCATGGCTGTAGACTTTTAGTCTTACTCTGTGGAAAGTAGCAAATGCTTGCCTTGAGATGTTGTTTTAGGTCACTAAATGATGTTCNGGGGGGGGTGGATTCATTTAAACTAACATATTCATCATGACGCAGCCAGGTCTCAGTAAGACAGAATAAATCAGTATGATAATCTGATATTAGATCGTTTACTAGTACAGCTTTAGATGACAGAGATCTGATGTTTAAGAGTCCACATTTAATTCTCTTATTTTGTTGCACTGTTGCAGTGGTGGTTTTCTAGATATGAGAGCGGCTCCATCCAAAGTTGGATGAATGCCATCTCTCCTAATCAGACCAGGTCTTCTCCAGAAAGTCCGCCAATTATCTACAAAGCCCACATCATTACCTGGACACCACCTCGACAACCAGCGGTTGAATGATGACATGCGGCTATACATGTCATCGCTAGTAAGGTTTGGTAGGGGCCCAGAGAAAACTACGGAACTATCTGTTCGACACCAGATGTAAACACTATAACCGTTTACATATCTGAATTACGGTGGGAAGTTTACAAACTACAAATTAATAGGTAAATAATAGAACTTTTGAAGAAACCTTTGGTAATGTGATCAGAAACATTTACTGTCTATATTTACAAGCTATGTAAAGATTTGAGGTGTTCTTCTAGTGGAAGTGGGGGTTTGGTTCATCTAGTCAGACAGTTCAGTGTCACATTTAGTTAGTCAGATTTCCCTGGGTTTGCTTCACAAAAATGAAACCTCTTGGTCTAATTCAAAGTTTTAAATATGAGGTGAGATTAGACATGGAACTGAGTGGAAACTGAGCTGAAATCCAAAACCAAACTGCCTTCCTCTCTACTGCTTTTACATGAACCTTCCCTTCATAATATCTTACTTTAATAGTCTGTTTTGACAGGAAATATTTGACATTAAGGAAGCAAGATGCATTTGAAATGTAGTTTCATTGGGAGTTGAAGCTGACTGTCTTCCTCTTTCTCACTCTGTTGCTCTCTGTATCTTCAGTGTGTCGTAATCCACCTCTCTCTTTTCTCTGGCAATAAATACACTTGTTGTCTCTTCTTTTTCCTCTCACTCTTCCTCGCTGTCCCTCCGTCTCGTTCTCATTTAGCTCAATTTCTTCTTTATTTCACTCTTATCAGAAATGACTTTATACACAGCAAGAAACAAAAGAAATGCAAACAAGTTAGAATGCATTTGGTTTGATAACGTGTCCATAACCACAGTATATATACATACAGTATATGCATACAGCACCAGAAATGTGACAAGATCCAGTTTTACAATTCTGTCTAAAGGCAGAAACAAAAACGATTGTTAAATATGACGGGAAACAAATACAGATGAGATTGTTTGAATATTACAATGAGAAAGCCTTGCTTTTATTCCTTCTCTCTCTGCCTCTTTCAGGAAGTGTGTGTACCATCTAGATGTTTGTCACTTTTCCTGTCACATGACCTCCCATCCAACGACTCTTAACAGTGGCTGTGCAAACATAACACCCTTCATGGTGTTACAGCCTGCAATCTGCAGAGCGCTTCAACTTGGCTGCTAGCTGGTGTTTGTCAGACAAAAAGAGAGACTGAAAAAAAAAGAAAAGACAATAAATAAACATTTTATTTTCACTGTCTTGCAATTGCACTACAACTTAGAATGTATCGTGGCATTGCATTCCTTGCATAAATATTTTCTTGTCATGCACTTTTGCATATACAGTGTTATTCTGAAGATCACAGAGGGCTGTTTTTTCTTTCTTTTTCTCTGGTCCTAAAATAACATAGCTACTGTTTAAAAAAAATCACCACCACTCACCATGTTTACACAGGAAAGGTGACTTGAAAAATATTTTCTAGTTTCCTGTAGTCAGCTTGAATTCCCGGGTGGATTCCAACAAAACAAAGTGAAGAGAAACCTTTACTGTGGCATAATCCACCTCTCTGTGGTGCATCTGCAGTGCTGGCTCTAGCCTTGGTGGTGCCTTAGGTGAGATCTGTAAATGCTCCTCTATCTGCCTCTGCAATTTGCTTGTAATATAATAAAATTGTTTATAACATTGCACCCATTAAAATATTTGCTGATATCTCAGAATGTGGCAACATCCCAAAAAACAAACCAGTTCAACAAACTCCAATAGTCAGACGATACAGGTTATAAAAAAACAGGTTAGCAAGTTTATCTAAACAAGGAAGTTAAATTGAAAGCAAGTGCACCTGTAATGTCACAAATTATCCCTCATTTCACAGGAAAACAGTAGGTGCAAGTGCAAGACCTTCCTTTGTTTTCAACCAGTAAGAGCGTCTGACTGCTCATGTATGACCTACTTTTAGCGATGTAGCCGTGGTCCGAGGTCCCAGCAATTACTCCAGCGAGGACAATGTTATTATTACTGATAGAACTGATGGTCAGAACCCCGAAAATAAAACCCAAGTTGTAATAAACTGTAGTGCTTGTTATCAATCATCAGTTCTGATTCTGAAACTTATTCGCCAGGCAATAATGCCTGAATTAACAGGTCATCTCAAAACAGCTGGCCCTCTATAAGTGAAACCCACATGTATATACAGTTAAGTAGACCATGTTAGTTAAGAGCATCAATTAAATCTGTAATAAATGTGTGTGTGTGTTATAATCTATAAAACTTTCAATTTATTGCTAAATGTATAGAAAACAAGCATAAAACTGCCCAGTACACAGTGGATCTGTATTGTCACCTCAGTCTGTCATCAAGTTGAATGTTGACAACAGTTTCAAATCTGTATCCTGCGGTTTATAAGTTTCTCCTCTGGATCAAGAAGTGGTCTGAACTTCATTGTGTCTTGATTTGCATAAGAGCAAAGAGTAAATAATGCGCAGCCTCCACAGCACCAAATAGGTTTGCATCCAAGTTAGCGATCGGACAATCATTAACCATAATTTGCATGAAAGCACATGTCTAGACAAGCACTGACTATTTGTGATGTCCATGAGTGACTAACCAAAAGTTAGTGAGTGATGGAAAATGGCTGCAGTCTACAGTGTAGTGAAGAAATAAAACCATACCCAGTTACGTGGCATCTGGGACAAGAAGCAGGCACTCTATGTGTATTACATTTGATTATGTAATATTAAGCTTAAAGTCTGTTTTTTTAGCAGGATACAGCCAACAATTAGCAAAGGGAATGGCTTTTCCATTATATTATTTGCATTTAACAACTAGCTTTTGTCCACATTAAAAGTCATGAATCAAAAAGTCATTATAATATCATTTATTATCACTGATAATGCAGATTCACTGATGTTGTCCCCCAAAATGTTACATTCTAGATGAAAACTGTGTCTGAGTGCCAAATTGTAAAAAGGGGAAAAAAGTGCTTTCTATAAGGTGTGGAGTAAAAACAAACAAGTTTGAACAAGTTTTGACTGTTCAACTGTTGAAGTGAGTCTTAACCTTTATTTTGCAATTCTATCAATCATGTACTGTAGCTGCAGTGACTAATACAGGATGATCATGACTGTGTTCCTGTCAACATTTTATAAAGGCATGCCATGTTGTCAAATTAGGCAATAAAAAGATTCATGGCAAGTTTCATGGATGTGAATAAGAGTTCAAGGAGCTTGTAATGGATAATTCCATAAAAAAAACACAGGACATCTCCAGTAAGAGGATTTCCAAGAAGAAGTTACTAATTAATCTGAAATGGTTGTAAAACTTGATATGACTGATATGAATTCAGTGTCACAAAATGTGGCCAACTCACCAACAAGGTTTGGGGTTTTTTCGCTTTCCCCTCCATCATGACAAGCCGTGTCTTGTGCTAAACCGATTGGCTCAATATACGTGTGGTTGGCCTGGTGAATAGAGAGAAAGTACATTAGTAGCTTGTAACTCAATCTTTCTGGTTTGGAGTTTGATTTCACTCCTAGATACCTGTAATTAAGTAACAGATATCAGCCTGACTGTTTACCATTCACTCTTACAGTCGTTATATTGGAGCTCTATTTGAGTTGTGTTCAGTTACTGCTAATGCAAACTGAACAGTTTTTGCTGTGTCAGCACAGCTTGAATGGTCGAATTGTCTTGTTGTTGAAAGTGCCTTGCCTTGCTCTGGCACAAGTATCCCCACCCTTATCAAAAAACAGCATTTGTGAATATTTTTCTTGCTCTCCCGCCCTCTCTTACAATCAACATCGTCTCATTTGTTTACTCTTGCTGCCACGGTGCCACAGTCTATCTAATCTAATGTTGTAATGATTTGTGAAAAATCTCCAAATAGCACCTTTATCAAGTTGCTTTCCTGTCTCATCACTATGCAGACACATAAAACAAAACTGCTTCAGCAGGTCTCATTTTCAGTACCCAAGGAAAGGTCAACACGTGCATCACAGCAGAACACTTAAATCCTTGAGTGCTACTTTATTATCCAGACCAGACCACTTCATTTGATAGGAAAGTCAGCAGGACGTTTGGTTCCTCAGAGCAGATTTCAGTGGTCAGACTGAGTCATTTGGATGATGCAAAGTTGTCTGTAGGAACAAGTATGTGCGTGTTTGTGTCATTTATTTGAGTGAAGCTTTTTTTTTCCAGTGTGTAAAAGCCAGTGTGGATGTGTTTGTGTGGATGTGTTTGTGTTTTTGCACGTGTGCGTGTTTTTCTGTGTGCATGTTTATGGAGATCCTAAACAAATCTGGTCCTTAGTGCTTATGTAACAGGCAGAGAAACAATGCCAAAGCATGGAAAATTATGTGCTCCACATCCGCCTGTCAGTCTGTCTATACTTAACCCTCTTAACAGGACACGTATGTTATAATAATTGAAGTTGGTATATACAGTATTTATAACAAGAAACATTCATATGTTATTATAACAACACAAAGAGCCCAAAGAGAAGACCCTGTGGCCTATATAGAAATTGACAATGATCCATTTACATGAATTGACACCTGTGGTTACTGGTTGCAACAGCAAGTGTGTTTTAATAATTCACGTCCCAGAGTTCGTTGACACATGGTGACCACTGGAAGTAGAAAAAACACACTCTGAGTGGCTTCTCTGTCAGAAATGCAACTGAAAAAGAGCAACTTGTATATTTGTTTGCAGCGCAGCCAAACAAATCATTGAAAAACTGTCATGTTTTCATAAGAAAGATTAACACCCCAATGTCCACCAGACATAGGACCAATTTGTCCAATTAGTTAGTTTGTCCTGGACCAGCTTGCAGTCAATGTTCAATAAATGGACACTCCGCTTCTGAAAAACTTCCAGGGAAAATTAGAACCTTGACGGAAACATGACAGAGCCCTGGCGCATCAAATGCATGCATGCACCTGCATTTGCCCTCTGCCATACATCCAGTTTGTGCATGCATAGTTTGTGGATTTTTCGTGGGTGAATACACTATTTGAAACCTGTGTGGGAGTGGCAGACTCCACCAGTAACTATGAAACGTACTACATAGAAAGGAAATGAATGAAATGCAAATACATTGAATGGTTATTGCTGAAGAAAGGCCGCCCATAAATAGTACGAATAATGGGGTTTGATGTAAGGATTTTCTTTATGATTATAACCTGAAGGTGCTTTCAAAACACCAGGCACCAACACTATGTCTGTGTGTGTGTGTCGGAGTGTGTGTGCGCGTGTTACAGCTCAGGCTCATTTTGATTTCCGAACTTACCAAGAACTCCTGTTGTTTGGTTATTTTCCTGTTATCCCTGTTAGAAATATAGCATATTCTTGGCATATTCCTTGCTCATGGTGGCAGTAATACTTTCTCAACGTCTGAATTGGTGAATTTAAAGATATCCAAAATGTCACTAATATATTGGCCTTCAAAAACCTGAATCAGCTGAGCAAAGAAGCAGTATACCAAAAGAAACAAAGAAAGAAAGACAGCACAGGTTTCTTGAAACTCATGACAGACAGAAAGAAAAACAAGAGGACAGATTTTTCCTCTCTATCACCTTGAGTGATGAAATGTTTCCTTATCTCTCTCCCGTATCTGTTCGTCCGTAGCTGTCACTTCTCCAGCCATCTCCTAGTCATATAACTTTCCTGTCATATCAGGTCCAGTCTCTCCATTCTGCCCTGCAGTAACCCCTTGCCCACCATTCCCCATCACCTGACCTCCACTGCCTGCCTGCACACCTGTTCCCACTTTCCATCATCAGCCCTGCAGTGTGAATACCGACCCATTTCCACTCAATCCTTGCCAGATAATTCAACATGGATAACGAATTACAACACTCAGGTTCAGTAACAGTTCCACCTGGTTGTCGGACCAAGAATAGAAATCTCTGGTCTAACTTTTCTCCATTGTTGTTCTTCGTTGGTAGTATTTTCTGCAAATGAGCAACCAACCGCGAGTAGACAATCTGCTTCCTGTTTGCATGTGCATGCACGTGAATGGTCATGTGATAGGCGTTTTCAGGCGTGTAGTATGGACGGAGATTATTTCTGAAATGGTGATAAAACGCTTGCTTGTACGGAGCTTGCCGCTTTCAAATGAAAACATATTAGTGTGGATGTAGCCTGAGTTTCCAGCTCCTCTCGGGGGTTCCTCCTGAAAATCTGGACTTGGAGGAGGTATTTAACAAAGCTCAAGCCACCTCGCGTTCTTTGCGTACCTCAACGTTTTTCTGAATTTTGAATATGGTAAATGAAGGATGTGCAAATCCATTAACTGATTTTAACCTTAATGTTTTGGAACATAATAAAAAACACAACAATATCAAATCAAATGTGTGCCCTGTTCTACCCGGTACTCTAGAACTGTGTTCACAAAATGTGTAAGGTCAATGGGTTCATCGTCACGTGGTGGAAATTAACTGTCCCTGCCAACTGAGTGGCTGAGAAATACTGCCGTCCAGTAGCAGAACTCGGTGGAGGAATGTGCAGAAGGCCCAGAATTCACAGCATGATTTCAACAATCAACACTTCATTTCAGTAAAAAAAAAAACCTTATCAAACCACTAATTTGTTTTGCTTCTCTACTTTTTCTACATTTTATGAGATGTTGTTAGATTGTCACAAAGTAGTAAAACAGAAAACATCCTTATCTTTCCCTGGCTGCTTTGGCCTGTATGAGACACTGTGCCAGTTTCTTGGTTAACTTTAGCAACACATGGACACTGCCCATTTGCTCTGAATAGATAAAGCTCCATTGTGGGTGCGTGTGGTGTCCAGAAGCATGAATTAATAGCGGTAATGAACAACAAGAGCAAAAGAGCAAAAATAGAGCAAAAATATAACGCTTTTCAATTTATGTTCCTCAAATGGGGAAAGGGGAAACATTCTAAAATTAAGTAATGGGAATCTGAACCTTGCAGAGCGACACGAACTCCCCTGCCAAAGACAAAATGGAGGGAAAAAATAAGAACAATAATAAACATTTTCATTCTGTGTGCATATAAATTTAATATTGCAGAAAAGAGTCCTGAGTGGCTGTTGATTGCTTCTTCATCAGGCTGTTTGAACATTTGATGTCTTAGTGTTTGCATGAACAGTAGTATGTTTGTCAAGAGTCTGCTTTTATTCCCCACAACGTAATTTCGTTTTGATGATAATAGAGCTTCACTGAACTGACAGGAAATATTTTTCTTTCTTTCTTTCTTTCTTTTTCTTCCTTTCAAGAGGCTTCTGCTGGGTCATGGGTTAGCTCAGGTCATATGTAGCGTATACCCACAAGAAACACTAGCACATTTGTTGTTGTTTTTGTTAATTCATGCTAAATCAATTTACATTTACATTAATGACTTGGTCACTGCATCTTCAACCATGTTACCGTTTTTTGGGGGGTTTATTTGCTGGTGATACTAGCTTGTTTCATTAACATTTTCCAAAAAATAAAATTATATTGATTCAGTTTTAAATAAGATAACAAAATGAATTGGTATTATTAATAAAATAAGTAGTTTGGTTCATCGCAAATGTCTCAACTCTTAACTACGTTTAGTTTACCCATATTGTTTGGACTTACACTTTTTCAACCAACCTTATTAAGATCCTTTCTTAACAAAATTGCTGGACTTGCTACATGCACAGATGTACTTGCAGATCCAACACTCAGATTTACTCTTCCGTGATTTGAATGTTCTTTCTATTTCCAAAATGAACATACTTGCAATTTTTATGCAAATACATAAAATAACATGAACAAATGTTTGCAAAAGTGTTCTTTTCTTTTTCATTTTGCTTGTTTGTACTTGACTAAACTTGTATTCCAAACCAAACAGAAACGTTCTCTTACTGTATCATACATCTGTCATCATCTCCTCTGGGATGTGTCATGAGTGGTGGTTTCTCTTGTCTAACAAACTCCAAAATCATTCACTACTCCCTACTCACTATCTAGGGAGTTCAATGACAAAATTAAAAACCGTTTTCGCGCTACTCTCTCTCCTCTCGTCCGTCTGATATTTTTCTTTCAGCGCAATGCATGATGGTATATAGCGCTTGGTTAGTGACCATCGGTTGTACACTACTTTTCACGATGCATTGTGGGATACTTTGAGTCCACTATATAGGGTATAATAATTCTCACTGTACATTCGGGTAACATTACAAAATGGCGAACTCACTATATAGTGGACCATGTAGTGAGTAGTGAATGATTTCCGACACAACCTCTGTCTTTTTAAACTGAGTCTTGAGTTGCAGTTCTATAAGTAGCTTTAAAGTAAAATTGAATAATCTGCTAAAAGCTACTCAACTCTGTAACCACTGACACTGCATTGTATTAATTTAGTTTTGTATACAAATATCTTAGTTTTTAATTTGTCTAACATATTGTTGCTGGCATAGTGTGTGTGTGTGTGTGTGTGTGTGTCTGTGCATAACTTTGTAGTGCCTTGTCTTGTTTGTCTAGTCTAATTTAGAGCTGATCTATCACTGTGTGGATGTTTTAATTGTGACCTGCCAAGGGACTGCAGACTCTGGTACAATACATCAAATGGTAACATTTATGTTTAATATTGTACATTGTCCCTTTCCAAATAAAATAAAAAAACAATTAGTAGAGATTTAGGGTCACTGAATCCTGCCCAGCTAAATGAATATTCATTTTTACATAAGCGGAGACTGACAGATACAGTTACAGATTTACTTTTATTTGTTTAAGTACTGTCCTGATTAACGTCCCTTAACCTAGGCCTCTAAAAAGTATTACTGGTTTTATTCAAGAATTTATACATAAATACATCCAGGTTCGGTTCCTCTCTCAATACCACGTTTTAGATGACTATATGCCTTTGAATCTGTTATTCTTAATCAGTCGGGTGCATTAGCCTCATTTCCTCATTTGTGCCTCCCAAAATCACAACCTACATCTGGGAGGCTACTATCAGCTATTACATAAAACCAATGTCAACATAGTAGTAAGATAGTGTTTGAAAAACAATGGTGGGGTGAGCCCTTCTCTGCTGGTGAAGGGCTCAAGATAAGATGTGGATAAAGATTTTTTGGGACAAAGGTTAACGCTAGCTGTCAACACATTGCCCCTAGAGATAAAACAAATACCTTTCCATCATGACCTCAGTGAAATGCTTCTCAAAACTGCCTACAAGTGAATAAGCAAATGCATTTAGTAAAAGCCAAGCGGCAGAAAGGTGGATCATTGAAACACTGTCAATTTAAATCAAAAATCAAACATCTGGTTCACCAATTTGTGGTAAACTTAGGAGAAATGTAGAAAAAAAAAAAAAAAAGATGTATGTTTTAGTTTAAAAAAAAGGTGAACAAACCCAAAATGTCCATACACAAGACTAAGGTAGGTCAGCTGAGCCAGGGTCTCCCTCTACAACCCAACAGACTGTTTGGGTAGTTTTTATGCGCCTTCCCTGTTGTTTGAATATAGTGTCAGATATGTAAACAAGCCTTGTGTTTATTCTTTTCCTAATCAGAGATTTCGCCAGCTTCAACATTACCATGTCTGTCTTCAAATCATTCACCTACTCAATGCCTGAATGCTGAAAGCAAAAGGCGCAGCAGGGGAACAAATGTATGCTTTTGGCTAAAAAGGATGTGGGTGATGGGTCAAACAACACAGGACTTTCACCCAGGAGACAGCTCTTTGTGTCCCGTGTGAAACCAAACGTCAACCTTGACTTATTTGGTGTAAGTCACGTAACCTAACTTACTAAACTCAACTTACTAACGTACTTATTTTAACTCAAAACATGAGCTTTACCTAAACCTAACCAAGTACTTTTGGTGCCTAAACCTAACCAAACTAGCCTAATAGTACACTAACCTGTAGGCTATGAAAGGTGCTGTACAAATAAAGTTCTAGTTAAGGTCAGCTAGCTACAGACTGGAGAACAAAATCACTGAATTCACTGTGCCGCTCAAAGGCTACCGACAGCTACCGGCAACTATTATGGTGGAATGTTTTCTTGCAATGCACATTACTCAATGCATGAGGTGGAGTTGTAAATCAACCAACACATCATAAATGACAATAGGACAATGCGTTTAGTAGGCCTAATGCTATTTGTTAAGGTGGTATTAAAGTTGCTAAAGACTTCGTATTTATTCTGTAGCCTGTTAAAATACTGCAGCCCTTCATTTTCCAATTCCATAAGTTCTTATTATTATTATAAAACCTCTGCAGAATATTAGACAGATATTTGTAGTCATACCACAGGGGGCGCACGCGTATTTGGGGGGTGGGGGATGTTAGCATCTGAGCGTGTGCCCGTGAGAGTCAACAAATCAGCTAACCAACTCGTCAAATGAGTAGTGCGGAACTGCCACTTTAATTCTCCTTAATGCTGCATTCATGTGCTGCTCGTAAATCTCCCCACTCCAAGTTTGAAAACTGAAAACATTTCTGTATCACTTGATACATGGATGATGATAAAATGGACCCTGGAACAGAGTTACTATGTGGCAGAGTGGTAATAAGTTTCAAGTTTTATCCTGGCATCTATTGATTCTGGACATTTCACACAGAGGTACAACTTTAGAGCAACAAAAGAGTTATCCGACTGTTCCAATCTTTATGTTGTATTTTATTGCTTTTTAACTTTTGTTAAAACTCAATTTTAACACAAGGCCAGAAGAACGCCTTCAAAATTCAAATCGCTCTGGAACAATATCAAAAATATTCTTTTCCACCAATGCATTTTGGAGTTCATCCAGTGGATTTGGGAAGATGGTGCATCTTCACAGTTTGCATCACTTGCTTTGCAGCGCTCGTGTAACGATGCATAAAAATTCCGAGGTTGTCAGCGGGCCCTGAAGGCGTCAGACACACTGCTCTCCTGTTGCGCTGAGAGGAGGCAGGCCGGTGATTTTCCACTGCCGCTGATGTCTCCGGTCCCCCGTTTTAAGAGACAAAGGTCAGAAAGAGAGGCTTAGAAGCAGGCTAAAATATAGGCTACCGACGCATCCAGCCCTCAGTCGCTCTCGCGAACACAGGAGGACACGGACAAGACGAAACAAGGGACCGCGCTCAAAGGACATTAAAAGGACAACATAATATACAAAATCACATCAACAGAACAGGTAACGGGAAAAAAAACGATATCCTTGTTGCACACCTATAAAGTAGATCTGGGAGGGATGACTGTGCTCCTCTCAGTCGTTTTCTTATGGTTTTTATTATAATTATGATTTAAATGCGTTTATTGGCATATGTATTGTGTCTGAATGAGAGTAGTTTTTACATTGTTTTATTTTTGCAAACCATCAAGAATTAAGAAGAGTTCATGTGCATGTTTTGGAGTGGAAAAATCAATTAGCAGTGCTTTGTTGTATGTATTGGTGCTTTTACTGGTGGTGGTGGTGTGTAGCCTATGCAGGGATGTGTTTCCTGGTGAAGCTTGGTGGAGAAGGTGCGATGTGGGTTTGGATACTCTGAAGGCTGCTCTCTCTCTGTGCGCTCAGGAGGGATCGCTGGTGGATTTGCGATTTCTTAATAGCTTTGCATGCAATACGATCAGGGTTGATTTTATTAGTTTTTTTCTCCCATGTGTTTTTCATGCGTTAGATGTACATACTATTTTCCACATGCGTGCGACAAATGCTTTTAAGGTATCTTTCAATTTTAATTTATTTTAACATGTTTTTGTATTTCAGTGTTGTTATGGCGAGCAGTCCATTTTTTTAGACTTTCAGGTCTTCAGGTTATTTTCTTTCATATACACAGTCAACCTTTTGTCTGTTTTATTTTTTACATCTATAGCTATAGATTTGTAGGCTATTAAAACAAAATGAAATGGTAATGTGATTTATTTTCGCTTTATTTTATTGACTTTATTTCATTTAATTCCGTGATTGAACTACACCAGAAAAGGGAAGTGAAGCGCTCAGAGCAGTGAGAAGGCGGAGATGCTCATCATTCGCACGTTGCACATCGTGAGCTGCTTCTCCTAACCACGAGCCTCTTCTCTGCCTCTCTCTCTCTCTCTCTCTGTTTCCAGTCTCTCTACCTCTGTCTCGCTTCCTCTTTTCCGCTCTCTCTCGCTTTCTGCCTCTCTCTGCCTCTTTCTCTCTCTGTCGGATCTTCTGGCTTCATTTGGCGTTTTTGTTGAAAAGCCTCAGTGATTAACCACTTGCTGTGACAATGGGGACGATATTGTGGAACATGTTTGGAGCTTCGTTTTAAGACCTCCAGTTATGTATATTTTGGATAATTTTGCAAATATCTATGTGCATGGGAAGTATAGCCAGTTTCCAACATCTAGTAGCCTACACCTCAAATGTCTAATGCATGTAAGTGCGTCTTTCTTTGACGCATATCACTACATACAGTTTCGATATGTCTTTATGATTATGGTTGCTGTATTGCGTATTCATTCTTGGGTCTGTTAGTAGAGTCTCTTGAGTCTGTATGTGGCTCATATCTCGTAATGGTTGAAAAACAAAAAGGTTTCTTGAGTATAGGGTTGGGTTGCGATAGCAGTTATCTGGTTCAATTTTGGATCTGTTTCAACTGTGGAAAATAACCCAGAGTTGTTAATGCTCAGAGTGTAACAAACCTCTAATGGAACAGCACTACACAAAACGTTCAGGCAGCCATGTATTGAAGGACAAGATAATGCAATCTTCATGGCAAAACTTGAGTTTTTGTTCTTTGAACATCAATTTTTGAATTGAAGTTCTTATTTGTAAAGTCATTTAAACCATTTAAATTTAAAAATTGTTAAAGTTAAGCCTGAATAGATTCAATAAACTGTTTCAAAACTGGATTAAGAGTCAACACAATGCTATCAAACTCCAAATAGATAGGAGGATGACCATGTTTGTCGCAATACATATGCTACAAGGTTAGACTGATATGGGCTTTTGAGTTTGACACTTATTTTTTATTTATAGCTGTCAATTGCTGGTATTTTTATAAAATTCCAAGGAATCAGCGTTTTGGCAGGACGGAAAATCCCTTTAAAAACAGCATTTAAACCACCTTGGGACATTAAAACTCTCCCCTGAAACCCAGAGTAGAGTTTTTTTTGTTGGTTAGCAGCTCTTAAAGAAATGGTGACCAACCACACTTAGTCGGCATTTGAGGGAAGTGAGATGGCAGAAAAAATTCACAAAGTGTAACATCAACTATTTGGGACTGTTTCATTGTAGCTGTAGTTGCGGTGGAACCTCCATTGTTTTATTTCTAACCGAACCGAACCCGAACCCGACAGTCATTCTGTTTTTCATCGACGCACTTAATGTAAGCTGAAGCAAATCAAAATGCCTCCATACCGTCGATTTCCCTGCATGGTTTTTGGTAGTTTTTTTTAAACTTCCCGGGTGACAGATTTTGTTTGACGTCCTCCATCCTTAAGGCTACATGAATATTTACCGCCTGTGCTGTTGCGTTAATGTGTTGTCACATAAATAACAAACCCCAGCACTGAACAGGAAGCACCATGTCAAGTATGACGAACCTGACCTAAACCTGAACATCATTTCTAAGTTTTGTCCGAGCCCGACGGGTATCCACCCTCTAGTGGACGTGTGTGTGTGTGTGTGTGTGTGTGTGTGTGCGCACTTGGCGCTAAGTTTGATCTAATCTTGGCTGCTGTAGAGTCCTCATCGAGCTGATGTGTGACACTCTTTTGAATCGTCCACTGTGAGCTCAGGAAAGTGTTAGAGCTCTAGCAACAACAGACTCACCTCAGGGCTGACTATAATGCTCTCCTTGTGTCCTGTGGCTGTGGGTGTCTTTTGATGAATTGGCGTCTGATCTGGTTCCATCTGTGGACTTGACACATCCGAGCAGGCTGATGGGAATGGATCAGAACAGTTTGATGAGTTGGTGATTGATTCTCGTTATGTGTAAACACCTCGAAACACTCTCATGCACTTTGAGGTTGCATGATCCAAGATTTAAGGTAGTAATCCTCAAGATCCCTGGATTTTTTTTTTTAGGATAGAGCTTCCACAGGTGGCACATTTTCGCTTGTTGCTCAGCCAGTCGTTGCTCATGCCAAACATCCAGTTCTTAATCTGATTCTGAAAAAAGCATCACTCGAACACATGGAATTCATCACTTCCTGTGTGCCACAGGGTATTTCATGGGAAATTTATCCAGTTGCATGTTTACAGTAGCAAATTTAACAGCTTTCATGGACTGGATAGATTTGACAACTGTTGTGTTGTATCAAATGACCATTTATTTAGGTGAAAATGTGCTGGAATTTAGTACATTTAAGTAATGGTTGTTTGTCTTCCTGTCAGTATGTCAAAGCAGCACTGAAAGCTGCCATATTAACAGCAGGCTTGTTTGATGTTAAATCATTTATTAAGTCAGTAACCTGAGGTTAGTGGAACGTGTGTGTGTGTGTGTGTGTGTGTGTGTGTGAAATCTCCGCTACAGGCACTACAGCCTTCCCAGAGGGAGGGGGGATATCACCCAGCTACGCTGCTGTCAAACTTTTATGACCATGTGTCCTTGACTTCAGCTCTTGCTGGACCTTCACTGTTAACCAGCATGAACCACTGACACACATATACACTCACACACTCACTTAGTACACACCGTCTACAGTGTCATTACAGCTGCCCCATTAATCTTGTATGATTTTGTATAATTGAGTTGTAGTTTGAACAGCTAATAATCATGGTTAACAGCTTTGAAAGATTTCATTTAGCTTGGCAGCTGGAGGTGAAAGCAGTAAAGATGTTGATTTACAGCCAGCTCTCATGGGAGGGTCCGGCTTAATGGTATCAAAAGGAATGTCAGTTATTTTTGTAGCCTGGTGCCAAGTGCACATCGTCATGTACTGCAGGATGATGGAAGCCAATCATTCTGATGGAAGGTGAATAACAGACGGTAACAGACCAACGCCCCCTTGTGGTCGCCGGACCCATTTACCAATGGATGATGAATATATTTGATGAACTCTGCATCAAAAATGAATCATCAGAACAACCAGAAATGGGAAGTAGCATGCAGAGGCAACATTTAAATGAAAGATCTCATGGAAAGTGTGAACATCTACAGTTCCATGACAACTGAGCAAACTCAGCTGCTGCTGAAGACAGTGTAATATGGTGAAAAAGCTCCAGAACAAGCGTGTGGATGGATTTTTACTTGAGATGTGGCCGTTGGACCTGTTAACCAACGGAGGAGGCATATGTTCACATTTTTAGAACTCTGCATGTAAGAAAACGTGGATCATTAGAGCAACCAGAAGGTAGAAGTAGCAACTTTCAAATGAAAGATTTCGTGGGAAGTTTGAACATCTAAAGTTCCATGACAATTGAACAAACTGAATTGCTGATGAAGACTGTGTGTGATGTGGTCAAAAGCTCCACAACAAGCGAGTGGGTGGACCTTGGGTTGAGGTTGTTTTGCCGACTGCTGTTTCCTACATCAAGAATGAACTGTCAAGCTCAACTTTAAGTCAGCATTGATGAGAAATTCTAGAGGTGCTCCCAATCATGGAAAGTTTGAAAATCTACTGTTTGGTCAGTCAGTCAGTGAAGATTCTCTGTTGCTTTGCTCTGGGGGCAGGGATTGTGTCAACAAATACTCTCCAATTAAGCCCATAGAGAATTTTTACACTGCGTAATATTTATAAAAACTGCCGGCCTTTATCCTGAATTTTTGTTTGATATATTTATAGCATCTTTCAAATTATTCTGATGCCACGTATTGTAGCTAAATGAGACAGTCCTTGTGAAAGTAGTTTCAGCATTTGTGGCTAGCGGCGGCGTGCGATGTTGTTTGCTACAGTGTCATTCTCTATGCCACCACCAGATGGCACCAAAGTAAGGAATTCGTCTTTTACAAATATACTGGACACATTCAAAGTAGGGATGGAAGTAATGATTATTTTCATTATAAATCTAAAAACCCACTACCTGCCCAGCACCAAATGGCTGGCAGACAAAGTTAGCGACTAGCTGGTGAACTTAGCGAAGCATTTAGCAGCTAAAGAGTCAGATATTTCCCTAAGGAGTTCCTGGAGAGCAAAAGGGAGCTAAAAAGAGAGTAAATAAATATCCAGTGGATGTTAAATAGGCAACTGTTTGCTAACAAGTTCGCTTCATCAACTTTAAAGGTGTCAGTGTGTTGTTTACAGCTGCTGCCCCCAAATGGACATTAATCTGTCATTGCAGGTTTAAAAAAACATGAATTCATGCATTGTTATACAATATGCTATACATTTCTTTTGATTCATGCAGATTATCATGAACTTCCTTCATAATACTGTATTTTGCAATGCTATACTGCCACATGGACTGCATCATGACTGAGATGCACTTGACTGATAAGTCTCTATTCCCTAGCGCCCCCTAGCAGTAGAAAGGGTAAACTACAAAAAAAAAGTGCAAATGAATAGGGGTTGGTGGCTAGAGTCCCAATTGAGAGTCCCAATTGATGCCATTACAGTTAACTGACTTTTATGATTGTTATTGACCAGAAATTCTGATTTTTGTATAGATGCCTGTTGATGGTAAAATTACAGAAAAAAAGTTCCCCTTTATTTTTTAGAATCTCATAACTCTGACTTACAGGCAGGCAACAGAATATTTTGTGATCCTACTCCACAGTGTACATGTGAAGTTTGAAAGTTAGCAGTTTGTACTTCCCACATGTCTGATATGACACGAATGTGGGGTTAAATTGATAAAAGCTTGAGTATTCTTGCAGCAAGCACGTAATTTATGATAAATCCCAGCTTAGTGCTAAACTGACTCACTCAGGGTAAGTGCAGGGACCTCTGTAGGGCAAACCACTTCAAAACATCCAAAATAACCCTAGGTTTTTTTTGGAAAATGTGGAACTGAGAGTGATACTGGCACTGCGCATATTGATCAGTTGGTTACAGATAATGTCATGAAAACAGGCCAAGTCATATTCTGACGCGGTCAAGATACAACTCTTAGTTTAGGTCCCGGAGTGTGTAATGTAAGATGGATGTTGGCAGTGAATGTAAACAGGACTGAAGCCTATTGACTTGCTGTAACTTGTAGTAGTAGAATGCAAAAAAACAAAGAATTACCAATCAACAGTGACTGTTGATTCTAGTTAGATAAGACTGAAAGGCACCCACCTCCCTGGATTTCTTTACCGTTTTATACTTCCTGGTATCTCTATTGCACTGTTTGTGTCTTTATTTCTCACATGCACTCTTGTTGTGATACACTTCATTACACTTTTTCTTTTCATATCTGTCTGTCAGTCTGTGCTGTCTCTAAGCAGTCTTTGTCACTCTCACATTCTATGACTTTCTGTGGCATGTTTAAGTTTAAGTTTTAGTAACCACTAGCTGTATCTGTATGCTCCTCCCTTTTTCTGTTTTATCTCCCCATTGTGTCCCCCTCTGTTTTGCTTTCTGAGTTAACTTTTTAATAGCTCTTTCTTTCACCCCCTTTTCCTTTTGTCCCCGTTTCACCCATCTCTCCCTCTTGTTTCTCTCCCCTTCTCTCTCGTTGCCTCCCTCCCTTTTCCTCTCATTTCCCATCTTTTCTCTCACACAATTATACGCACAATAACTTCTTTCTTTTTCTATTTCTCTGAAATGAAAGTGAGAAAAAAGGGACAAGGAGGTATATGGAGGGAGGCAGAGGATAACACAAGGGTAAGGAAATGGGTAGGAAGAAAAGGAAGATGCAAAGAGAGGCAGGCAGAAGTAGAAGACATGAAAAAGAAGAAGAGGGTTGAAAGGAGTACAAAGTGGGGAGAGGGAGGAAGAGAGAACGGATGTGAACAGCAGAGGAACAAGGTGATGAGGAGAAAATGGGATGTAGAAAGGAGAGGAGGGAAAGAGGACATAAGGAAACGAGGGAGAAGGAAAGGATACAAAATTAAAGCAAAAGGAGAAGAAGGATGATGAGGAGAAGGAGTGAAAGAAATGTGGAGCAGAGGAGGGATGAGAGGAGTGGATTTAATAGGCGGTCAACCCAGTGGAAATGTACATGGTCTTAAAATAGGAAAGTGCGTTATGTAAGTGTTTAGTGAGTGTGTGTGTAGTGCTGGCTGGGTTCTGAAGTCACTACATGAGTCTGGGCCCAGCAATCTCACACACACACACACACAAAACACCAGACAATGAGTCTCTATGTTTTACACCAAGCTTTTGGCCTGAGCTTTAAATCGTCCCACAGTTCCCTGTGGTTCCCACGGCCAGTATCACTCTCTGGAGGTTGTTTTGTAGGCAACCGTGCAACAGCAACCTTTCCTGCTTATCACTACTCTCATCTGATATAACAATATATCACTGCCTTCATAACTCACTGAAGACAACTCTCTTTAATTAAAATGCGACTCTGCAAACTCCTCATCTGACACTCTCTAGCACTGCTCATGCTCACCACTCAGTTCCATCCATGCTCTGCTGCTTAAAAGCATCTGGTTCACGGTGGCAGTGAAGTAAGCAAGGTAGTCCATAGGCCTACATCCTTCTCCCCAGGCCTGTCCTTCAGCTCTCACTGGGGGATGCTGAGGTGTACCCTGCCCAGATGAGGTATGTATTCCCTCAAGGCTGTTCTGGGTCTGCCACAGAGTCTCCACCCAGTTGGCCGGCCTGGAACACCTCCACAGGGAAGCATTCAGGAGGCATCCGAATCGAATGCCTGAACCACCTCAGCTGACTCCTTTCAGCGCAAAGGAGCAGCAGTTCTCCTCCGGATGTCTGAGCTCCTCACCCAATCTCTAAGGGTGAGCCCAGCCACCCTGCGAAGTAAACTCATTTCAGCCGCTTGTATCCGTGATCAAATTCTTTTGGTCAGTGCCCAAAGCTCATGACCATAAGTGACCACCCAGATGTTGATGTGTTTCATGCACAAGTCAACACATAACTTAATGATGCACTTTTTAGCACATGGCTCAGTGGAACCCAAGAGTAACATGATATGTATTGACAAGGGTAGGTGTTCCAGCCTTAAAAAGCAGTTTTCTTAATGTGCAGGGTTGCACCATTTACTACTTGGTGTTTCATATTTAAGGCCTGCAATGAATATATGTCAGCAACTTAAAAAGGACTGCAACAACATTTCCCAGTTTTTTAAGACATTAGAGACTACATACTGTGCATCATCATTAAGCTTACCCTCTAGCCCCCTTGATAGCATATTGAGTGTTGAGAGGAACTTAGTGAATGTTGCTGCAGAGAACAGTGTTGCTTGTAAGAACTACCGTAGCATTTTCCAAGAAAAGGTACTTCCTGTACAGCAGAGGATTTTAATGTGCGTAAAGTGCTATCAGAGGGTAAATGTGTTACACAATAAAGCTTTTGTGAACTTGATAAAGTTGAAGGAGGATGCAGAAACATAAAGTAGCAAACAAACATCTATTAACACACAGATTACTTCTATAGTAATTGATATTAATGTGCATCAGTATTGATTGTGGATCTCATTAACTCTCATCATCCTTCTTCTCTGCATCGCCCTTCTCTTCTTCCTATTGTACAGCAACTTAGATATTGTAATGTTTTGTAGATGGCTGGATACGCCAAATAATGCCAAAGAAGAGCTTAATGTGAAAATAAGGCTCAAGTCTAGTAGATCAACCTTTTTAATATACAAATATTTGTTTTATTTGATTGTTTTCCTCAGAGATAAATGGATTAGAGATAGGGGAAAAAACAGAAAAGGTGTTTTTTTTGTCAACTACTACATTGTATTGTGCCTTATGTAACCACGCCTGTGGAAGTATCATTTGCCACCCATAAATACAGTGGTAGCTGTTATACAGATGAGTTAACAAAAGCGTCCATGGAGTGCCACAAGGCTCAATTTTGGGTCCTCTGCTTTTCAGTATTTTTGTGCTACCACTGGGGTCTGCAAGGAATTGTGAATTTTGTTTGACTTTCACATATCTGCTGATGACACCCAACTATATAGCCTAGTGGTTTCCATCCTGTTTGTTTATTAATACTAGTAGTAGGATTGATTGAGATTATTTAGGTTTTTTTAAATTAACCAAAACAAGGCAATTACACTAAAATACATCCATAAATGATACAGTATCAGCAAGGGAGCCCACATCAAGTTTACCTTTTTAAGTTAGCAAAACACATTTTGTGCCTAGAATGTATGCTTTTCTGAAAAAAAATTCATTTAGGTCCTGGACCATCATGTTATAGATTCTAATTAGTGATAGTTGTAGTTATATAAGTTCTGTAAACAGTGTCAAGTATCCCATTCTCTCATTGGTACTCAGTGGTCAAAGAGCATTAGCCAGTGTTGCAGGATCTCCTACTGTCACTCATATATTGTAGCCGGTTTTGTTAGTCACATTTATATGTCAGTCCGCTTCTATACTGGAAGTAATATCACTATCACTCAGGGCCATTACTATCTACTTCTGTTAACAGTTTGTCACAGACATAATCGAGTCCACTGTATCTCCAAGCAGGAAATACTTGCACACTGACAAACACACACACACACACACTAAGTGAACATTTCAGTTTCCTCTTAGTGTTATTAATTAACTGTCGAGGAAGTTAGTCATGAAGAGAAATGTCTTTGTGTGTCTGTGAAATCATTAACTTGTTTGAGGGATCCTTAGACACAATGATGTAGATGGAAATGATGCTGTACACACACACACACACACACATAAAAGGACAGTTGAACACTGGCAGAAAAAGCTAATTTTGTTGAGCAGATTTGTACAAGAAGTGTTTTTCTTAATTGTTTTTAGGTAAGAGTAGCTTCTGTGTCTAGAATATGGTCATGGTTAAAAACATGTTTTAGAAACAACACATGGGAAACAAAATATGTGAATCTGTGGGCAGCAGCAGCAACAGCAAAAGCCATAGGGGATTTATCTAAAATGTAGTCTTGTCCTCGATCCCGCCCTGTGTAAATAACTTGCAGAAAGTCAGAGAGTGAATCAAAGAGAGAGACAAAAAGTGAGAGCAGCCTGGCTGATGGAAAGCGATAAAGACATGACATTTTCCACAGTGACAGACATCGGCTGACTACTAAGTCTCTCCCTCTCTCTCTCTCTCTCGGCCATTGTCAGGTGGAAATTTACAGCTCTGTTTGTGTCATTGTTGCCCTGACCGCACTGCTTAGCCGTCCAACCAATCACAGAGTCGCATTTAATAGGTTTGATTTTAAGGACGGGAGGGAGGAGGAAGAGGAGGAATAAATTCTATTTCATCTCTCTATTACAATTTCTTACACATATATATAAGAGCCCTGACGTAAACCATTAAATGGACATTTTAAAGTTTGTTTGTTTTGGCTTCGATTAGCTGTAGCTCATATTCAGAGCACGTACATTAAACTTAACAAAGTGACTTTAGCTCACCTCTCAACTACTTCAACACTGAGTGCACTGGGTGATGCTGAATGACTTTCGTTTGCCTTGATTTTGAAGAAGTGATCATTTGAAGTTGGGACAGCCATCATGGGAGCAGTTCCCATGATGGCACAAAATCAAGGGTTCATGCATAGGTGGAGGCCCATCAGAACCCAACCCTAATCTGGCACCATATTTTCATTGGTATTCCGTATCACTGTTCTGTGTCCCTTCTTCAGATTAGTTCCTTTGGCCAGATCACAATGACGGCATTTGATCTGAGCTGGCATAAAATAACCACACTGAGCCAAATACAATTCAACAAATAAGCTTTTTTTAATGCGGTATGAAGCAAAACCACTGTAGGTGTAATTGCATCCTCAGAGTGGAGTCGATTAAAGATATCTCAGTTTTTCAGGTTATGGTTTACAGTCAGTGCTGGCCCTGGGAATAGTTATATTATCAGGTTTGTAATGTAATAAACCCAGCTCTTAATGAATATCCATACAGGCTATATTCACTTGCTTTGGCAAAAAGTATCACCACTGCAACCTGAGTGTGGCTTTGTGGTTAGGTAATGATATTGTGATGGCTTGCACAAACTGTTAGTTTTCACAAACTGTTTACACGATTGAGGGAAACTGTGTTGCCATTTGTACACTCAAACCATGCCAGTATAAATCAGACAATCAAAGAAGCCAAGCCACAAGACTCAGCTTAAACCCAGAGCCCTCCAGGGTACTTTGTAATGGATGGCTTTCAGTAATGAACAGGATTTATAAAATGTGACAACATTGTTAAACAAGAAACTGTTAATGGAAGCTACTGTGTCTTTAATCCATTGAGGATCCATGCTGTAAGTGTGTAGTTAAATGGTTTGCCAGGGACTAAAGTTTCCCTCTTACTTATGAAACAGGCTTCTGACAAAGGTTTGGAAGATATAAAAAGGTATTAATAATCATTTTAAACATCCCCATTGCTTCAATTGTAGCGAAAACAAACTCTTTTTGTGTTCTTGGAAGTCAGGGGAACGTCAATATTACACTCCTTACTTGGGCCTAATTTTACATTTCCTGTACGTTTTACTCTACTGTCACATCAGCTGAATGGTCAAGAGCTATTGTTTGTTATATAAGTTTGATTCCCATTACAACTAACATTGTTTTGTTTTCTCTAAAATTGTATACAGTACAGAGTACAGTACTTCATTTTCAAAGTTAACTACCTAGCCTTTATTTTTCCAAAGAGCATTTATAAAACTTTTTAATACCACATTGATTTCCCTCTCTTCTTTTAGGACATATATTAAATGTTTCAATTCCAGTTGAGTTCAGTTGGTTAACCCAGACTGAGAAATTATTACCACCAGCCAAATGCAGGAAAATCGTGGGTTGTGGCCCCTGTGTTGGTCTACCATCCACTATTTTAGGCAGCCAGCCACCATCAAGGGGTTCAATTAAAATCTGAAAATGTCTTAAGCTTTTAATGTATTGATGGCAGTATTGGGCTGCTCAGTGGATTAATTTCAGACCAACTCTCACTGGATTCTTTCTCTGTCTCCTGCTTCTACAGAATGGCTCAAAAAGAGAAACTTCAGTGCCTGAAGGATTTCCATAAGGACACTCTGAAGCCATCTCCTGGTAAGAGCCCTGGCACCCGGCCTGAAGACGAGGCAGAGGGCAAACACCCCCAGCGGGAGAAGTGGGCAAGCAAGTTGGACTTTGTTCTGTCTGTGGCTGGCGGCTTTGTTGGTTTAGGGAACGTCTGGCGTTTCCCGTACCTCTGCTATAAGAATGGTGGAGGTAAGGCACTAAAATATGACAACTATTCCTTTACATATAGGGAAGATTTGATCAAACATGCTGTTTTTCCACATAGTTCTTCTTTGAATTCATGCTGATTATGTTTTCACACCCATCTATCTGCTTTCTCCTTGTTCTTCATCTTTCATTTCCTCACTCCATCTTGTCCTCAACTGTTCCTGAATGTCCTCTTCTCTCTCTGTCGATCCGGCCATTTTCTGTTGCTTCATCCTTCCTTCCCTCCACCCAGGTGCATTTCTCATCCCCTACTTCATTTTCCTGTTTGGCGGAGGTCTGCCGGTCTTCTTCCTGGAGGTCGCCTTGGGTCAGTTCACATCTGAGGGTGGCATCACCTGCTGGGAGAAGCTCTGCCCCATCTTTACCGGTATGTAGCCCCTCACCGAACGCCCTGTGCTAAATTAATGACAGCATTACATTTTAGGCAAACGTAATGTCGTTCATAACATGAATGGTTGTATAGAGGAGCAAAAAGAATGGGTGTGGAGGTTGGGGTGGTGCGTGGATGGCATTTCCCCCCTCATCAACCGTGTCCCTGGTGTGTCTTGTCTCATGGGGGCTCAAAGACTCTCCTTCTGGAAACCGCTCACTTAACACTATGGAGACAGAGTCTAATTTTCTTAAATTGTGGCAAGGGAACAGAACAGAACCAGCACATTAAGATTTAGCTGGAACAGGCATGGTATAAGGGGATCAAAAGATCAAACTCAAGCCCTAAATGTTGTTTTTGGTTTGCAGACTGCTTTTAAAGGTGTAATAACTTAATTGAGATTGTGCATGGTTATTTAAAAATATTTTTTGAGGATTTTGGCGGCACGGTGGTGCAGTGGTTAGCACTGTCGCCTCACAGCAAGAGGGTTCTTGGTTCGACCCCACCGGTCGGCTGGGGCCTTTCTGTGTGGAGTCTGCATGTTGTCCGCGTGGGTTCTCTCCGGGTACTCCGGCTTCCTCCCACCATCCAAAGACATGCAGGTTAGGTTAACTGATGATTCTAAATTGTCCGTAGGTGTGAATGTTTGTTTGTCTGTCTCTGTGTGTCAGCCCTGTGATTGACTGGTGACCGGTTCAGGGTGTACCCTGTCCCTCGCCCAATGTCAGCTGGGATAGGTTCCAGCCCCCCCGCGGTATAGATAATGAATGGATGGATGGATTTTGTGGACAATACAAAGATGTACGGAAATTAGAGTTTATATGAAGAACTTTGTCTACTGTTAAAACGACTAATCAATATTTTTGAAATAACAAAGGATCAAATGTGAAAACATTGTGAAAGGGGTCCCTCGTAGTGAGAATCTACAGAGAATTATCACCCAAATCTGCAGCTAACCTCGACTATATGGAGCTTTATAGCGAGTTTTAGCTCATTGTTTAGCAGTCCAGCCCACAACTTTACTGTTTTGGTTCACTCTCACAGCTCTCATAGTGCCGTTTCTGTAGCTCCACCCACTGCCCCACCCTCGTGACATCTCACTGATTTGACTGATGAATATGCAGCACAGTGCCACCAGCCGTTTCTTGTCCAACTACTGGGTTTAAATTTTTCCAGACCTCTGTTGTTTTTCACTGAGGAATGGCTGTGCAACATAAGGCTGAGTCACACCAGTCTCTCCTCCAATCCGACGGCTGAGACTTTACCCTGCAACCGTTACTAGGCAACCAGGCCTGCACTGGTACACCAACATACTGAGGCCTCTGTTCTGCTTTAACCTTCTCTAGCTCTCACCTGCTCTCCTTTGAAAACCTTCTGTCTTCCAAGATAGCACATTTACAGTTCTTAGATGTCTTCCCTGATCTCACTTCTGGCATCAGATCCAGTTGTCTGTTTTGCTCATCCATACTCTTCTTGCTTCAGTCTAACCGCTAATCTCTTCCACTACTTCCATAATATTCCCTTCCCTTCCTTTCCTTGCTTCTCTTAGCCTACCTCCTAAGCTTCTCCACTTCTTTCTCCATTTCCCTCTTCTCACCTTCCCCTCTCCTCCTGTTTGCTACCACTGTATTCATCACGGTCTATTCTGCCCTGCATAGGTATTTTTTTGTTTTGTTTTCTCATCTTAGTATTTGCACTGACGATTCATCCTGAGAAAACACACATAAACCTTTCTCTAAGTCTAGCTCACGTTTATTAGCTTAGTTCAGTTATTTTACCGTCATTCATTATCTTCATTTATTTATTAATTAATTATTTTATTTATTATTATTATTATTTAATTAGCTATTCTCACTTTCACATGTACACACGTTCTTTCTACTTTTCAGACACATTATCCCCCCGCTGTCTCGCACATACATACGCACACACACACACACACACACACACACACACACACACCTTAGACGTTGCACAGTGTCCCAAATCACACGTTGCTACGGCAACAGCGTGGCAACACATCAGAGAGCTTGAAAGAGAGAGAGAGAGAGAAAAGAAGCAGAGCAGCGAGATCTGAGGAGCTGAGAGAGATGGATTGATGAAGACAAGAAAAAGGGGGAGGGAAATGAAGGCAGGGAGAGAGAGAGAGAGAGAGAGGGTGAATAGAAGAGAGACAGTGAGGGGGAAAAACAGGGAGAAGAAAGGAAGAGAGAAAGTAAAGGAGACAAAGAACAGATAGAGATGGAAGGAAGGGAAGACAACATAGAGGGAAAGAAGAGACAGAAAATAGTAGAGGACTGAAAAAGTGGAGACAGAATGAAGGAAATTTAAAGCAAGATTTAAAGCAAGAAAATAGAGGGGGAGAAAGAAAAAAGTTAGACGGAGGAGGTAGAAGAAAGAGAGCTCCATCTATACCTTTTTTTTTTTCTTTTACATTGTTTACACCTTTGTGTAACTTGGTTTGGAAATATAAATGTGTAGTTTTGTCGCGCTAATACAGCATTGTGAATTTGTCCTGAGTGATAAAGAGAATGGATACCTTCATGTGATTTGCCTGGTTCGAGACCTCTGAATTACTGCCCACAGCTCTGATTTTTCAGGGATTGAAAAGGGTCTCGTGTTGGGCTCGTTGAAAAACAACAGAGGCTGTCCATTCCAGTCCAATCCAATCCAAAGAGAAAAATGACGGCAATCACTGATGAGATCAATGCAGTTATACTCTGAAATCAACATTTCTTTGATTGACGTGAAAAGTTATCTGCTACTGCTGACTGCTTTTGTGTAGACTGAAAATGATGCACACAGGACGGATACTGTACTACTGATTGGTTAGAGCAAAATAAGCCCCATCCCAAACTGAAGGTGGCTAACACAACATGAACACTGTCAGACTGAATAACGAAGAGAAAACAAAATTCAGTCTTATTACCAGAAAACATGTGATTAGGGAACAGACTTAAAGATTATTTAAAACGTACAAAAACTAGACACCCAGCACATAACAACCGTTTCTACCAACATACACGTATTTGTTAGTCTTGGCATCCAGGAAGGAGCACATCTCTCTCTCTCTCTCTCTCCCTCCCCTCTCTCTCAACCCAACCGGTCGAGGCAGATGACCGCCCACCCAGAGCCTGGTTCTGCTCGAGGTTTCTGCCTGTTAAAAGGGAGTTTTTCCTTGCCACTGTCGCCTCGTGCTGCTCATGGTGGGAATTGTTGGGTCTGTTAATACAAAAAGTACGGTCTTGACCTGCTCTACATGAACAAGTGCCCTGAGATAACTTTGTTATGATATGGCGCTATATAAATAAAACTGAATTGAATTGAATATTAAATGACTGGGTAAATGCTTAGAAAATACAATGGGCGACAGGTGGACTGTTATGAGTTGTGTAGCTTGGCAGCTGCCAAAATCACGCTCTTGACGTGTACCGAAACAGAAACAGACATTCACCAAAACCAGGCTACATGCCGTTATCAATTCTGTATATGATTCCGATGGATTGGATCATTTGGAACCGGTTTTCAAGTGGAACCGGTTCTCCATCCCCATCCCTATTGCATACATAATGTGAATGGTCCCGAGTCCAGTCTTAAACATCAAACATGCTTCGCTCAAGTCAGAGTCACAACTTGACAGGATCAGTTGTTATGTCCAAATAATATTTATAATCGGCCCAACAGTCATAATAAGTGACTGATCAAATTCAGTTGTTTAACCCCATTATTTAATCGTGTTGTTAGAATTTAGCAGTAAGATAAATTCTGTTTCCATTCAAAACTGTAGTGCTGATTACTTAGTTGATTTAATATCTGCATAATCAAGCAAATATTTCAGAGGTTAGTGACACTGATTGGCAGATGTGA
Organism: Maccullochella peelii; assembly: GCA_002120245.1. Taxonomy (NCBI): domain Eukaryota; kingdom Metazoa; phylum Chordata; class Actinopteri; order Centrarchiformes; family Percichthyidae; genus Maccullochella; species Maccullochella peelii. The sequence continues at coordinate 5,181 of LKNJ01003154.1, read as the reverse complement.
AACCATTTTTAAAAGGTCAATAGCAGCAGGAAGTAGTTGTGTCGCCCTGAGACAAAATAATATTACAGACAGTTCTTTCTTCAGTCTCAATCCTCTAGAGAGATTTTATTCTTCCAGGTGATCACATGTGAAGTGAGTAAATACATTTTTAGAGTGCATTTAAAAGGATCAATTGTTGATGTAAACAGGCCGAGCGAGGTCAGCCGAGGTCAGCAGATGAGCACAAGAAATGGCGTCATGGAGGAGGTCTGTGTGTTTGTTTGATCAGCACTGTTCCATGTGATCTGAGCGAGTGAGTGTGTTCATGTGCGTGTGTGTGTGTGTGTGTGTGTTTAGAGATGTAGATGCTCTGCAGCTGCAAATTAGCCGAGTGATTAAAAGGACATGATGCGATGGTGAAATAGTTCACACATTCTCTCTCACACACACGCACACACACGCACACACACGCACACACACATACACACACACACACACACACACACACACACACACACACACACACACACACACACACAGACACACTCTCAAATTCATGCAGACAGTTCACAAAGACTAACACACACACTCTTACACACACACACAGATGGCCAATGACGTTGAAGGACATTAATTTGGATGAGTGGCCTCTGTTGGCTGTGTGTGCTGACTGATAGTACACACACACACACACACACACACACACACACAAACTAGTACTTGTACGAATATACTTATGAGGTCCTTCAACAACCACAATCATTACTTAACCTCTCACCTAAAACCTAATCCATGTTCAAAAGTTGACCCAAATCCCAACTCCTACACCTGTTCCCATGTTGGGGGATCATTTTCTTTTTTTCTTCTCTAACCCTTGTGTAGTACACACACAGAAACACACTCACACACACACACACACAGCCTTGATCCTGTGTTTACCACTAGCTCTATCTCCAGGCCAGTATCGACGCAATGAAAGTCAGCTCATCTGTCTCCTAAACATGTCAAACGAAATTTAAGTGCAGGGCAACACCATTGAAGGTCAAAAAAACAAAAATATGATTGCTGTAGACCTTGAGTAGGCTGGATATATCCTGTGGGTATTTATGAACACAAACTATCGTGAAAAATACTACTGACTCTTTTGGATGCCGGCTGTTAAAACTGAAGAAGCAGGAATTTGGATTTATAGCTCAGTCATGTTAAATTCTGCATCAAATATAGTGTGCAAACAATGAACATTAAAGAAAAAAGAGAAATCCCCCGTAACAGGAAGTACATTTAACACTGAAAGATAGCTGCGCACAGTCAGGATGTGGTCGGCTGGATTTATCTTTTACCTTTCATGACACAGGTTCACTTCACACATTTTGATCACATGTCTCCTAGAAGAGACATTTTTAATTTAGTAAGAGTTTTTCTCATTCAATTTCTTAAAATGGCTGTGCCATTGCATCAAATGGAAGCATTCTACATTTCTTTTACATAATTTCATACACATTTCCTTGTAAGTTATCTTGAGGCATTTGTTATCTTCGGAGAGTTTATAATAAAGTTCTGTGGGTTTGAAGAAACGTGGCTCTGCAGGCATTAAAGGGGGACTAAAAGGCAAAACCAAAAGCATGAATCCAAAACTAATCATGTTCATTTCCTCGAGGAAAATGTACAAACATCTTATCAAATGTGTGTGTATTTTCACCATAAGTAATTCATGGTGAAGATGCACAATCAACACATAACTTTTATCCACCAAACATCACCTGTGTCAGTTCTCATTTCATGAAATGTGACACTTGTTTCATCATGAACTGACTACTTTTACATCCTGTTTTCTGGCCAATCAAAATCCAGCACTAAAAACCCTCCTCTTACACAAAATATGAAGACACTACAGGGACTAATATGGTGAAAACTGTGGATCTTTTGCACGAAGTTAACAATCAGTCACATGGGGGCAAAAGGAAATGTCAGTGTCTTCCATTGGGCCCTTAATTCCAGCCATGGATGATGTTTTTTAACATAAAAATTAATTAATAATATTATTTTAATCTCTGCTGCTGGCTGAAAATGAGTAATTTTACCACCATTGTGACCTTTAGTCGCTCTTGGCCATTTCACTGGACTGTTGACATCTTCTTGCATCATCACCTTGACCTCTATCCTATCTCCAGGTATTGGTTACGCCTCCATTGTGATTGTGTCTCTGCTGAATATCTACTACATCGTCATCCTGGCCTGGGGCCTCTATTACCTGTTCCAGGTAGGTTTGGGGAAAAGAAACTCTTATAGGAATTATAAAGTCCTCTCTCTTTCATTTCTTTTTCTCTCACTTCCATCATAAATGACTTACATCGTACAGATACTCAAGGATTTCTATCAGGCCAGTGTGACTTCTGATTCTTGACACTCTTACTGGCTACCTGGAATATCAGTGTTGTAGAAACTCAAGATTTCCTGGAAAATGTTCAAAGCATCAGGATCAGTGAAGTTAATAGCTGATGAAAAGAAAATCACACCTGTAAGCCAAAATTGGTTCATATAAAAACTACTTTTAAATTTGCTGGCAGAGGATGCATCATTGATTGGTGGAGTGAAGATGGAGTAAAATATGTAGTGAACAAATTAATTATCTTTTACCCACTGAAGAACTAGGCATTAGCATTGCTCAGAGAACCAGATTATTCCTGTTTTTAAAAAAAAAGAATATATTGCTCTTTTGCAAGCACTCCTTTGTTTGCCAAAACATAAATCAAGTCAACCGAGGTCAGCAGATGAGCAGAGTTTCACATTTTCTTTGATAGCAAATATAATGACAGTTTTTCCAGGAGTGTATCGGGTCAAAGTTAGCCTATCCACTGAACCAAATACTCAGCACACAGTACAAAGATCAATACTGTCATGGTATCATTCATGCTGGTTAACAGTGAAGGTCCAGCAAGAGCTGAAGTCAAGGACACATGGTCATAAAAGTTTGACAGCAGCTCCGGCGACATAGACATGACATTTTCCACAGTGACAGACATCTGCCAACTACTAAGTTTCTCTCTCTCTCTCTCTCTCTCTCTCTCTCTCTCTCTCTCTCTCTCTCTCTCTCTTATGAAAAGGGAGTGAGTGTGTGTCTACACATACTGCATGTGTAAGTGTGTGTTTGTGTACCAGGTCAAAGCATGCAAGGTACAAATCAATAACTTCACAAATTATTGTACCTAAATCAAATAAGTGTATGTGTATGTGTATTAGGTAAAAGTACAATTGAAAGAGAAGAATCTAACAGGAAATCGAAAAATAACAGTGGTTGCACAAATTCATGTTAGGAGTTTTCACTGTAGCAACAACATGTTACAAGTTAAACCAAACTAAAACTGTGAAAAGTTGTGCTGTATTTGAACTCTAGTACAATAAGACATTTTCTGCAGAAGTCAATTAAACTTAAGCCCTATTCGCATGAGACTAGTATTTACCAAGGCACCTCATGTGATTTAGAAATGACTCCCCCATTTGCACGGGATAAGCAAAGTCTGTATTTTACTCAAATTTACTGACATTATCCCCTGGATATAACTGTGATATAAAAAGCTGTTGAATCCCCATGGAAGACTCGGCTGCTAAGCTTGGTACAAAAAGAATAAAATGTAATCTGATCGGAAGTGAGCATGTTCCAATGCTAAGTTGTACTTTTTTGCATTTCAGTGTTTTCAGCCGGAGCTGCCCTGGGCCAAGTGCAATCAGCCCTGGAACACCGATCGCTGCATTGAGGACACCTACCGCAAGAACAAATCCCTTTGGCTGGCTGCCAACGCCTCCAACTTCACCTCCCCCGTCACCGAGTTCTGGGAGTGAGTTACATAAGAGCACACATACATGCTCACTGGCATAACCACACAAAATTTTGGTGCGAAATATAATTAAAGTACGACGTCATTGTACCAATTTGTGTAGGCCAAGGCAGACATTAAGGAACTTTTAATACAGAGGCTTTGTTTCGCTTTGATTTGATTTGAGTTAGAAAGACTATAAAGGCACCTGGACACATTTGGAAAACAGGCGAATACCAGAGACTGCAGGTTTTTAGGTTTTATAGTCTCAAATACGTAGCAGGCAGTGTTGTTGATGACCCCCGCCATGAACACTCTGTTCTACTGCCCAAATAAGTAGCTCACACACCAGTTATTGGGTCATTAAACATATAAACACTTGCTTTTTGTCACCACATCATGAAGTGCTGTGACTGAGTGGCACAGATGAACACACACACGCTTATAGAGCTTTCCTTTTATGTTGCAGACATAATGTGCTGGGTATCACCAATGGTATAGAGGACGTTGGTCCTGTTAAATGGGACCTGGCTCTGTGTTTACTGCTCGTCTGGGTCATCTGCTTCTTCTGCATCTGGAAGGGAGTCAAGTCCACTGGCAAGGTAAATATATGGTTCTGTTATCTTGTACTGCCCTGTATTAATTGTTATTTATTACTGATTGTGTTTTGCACTGTTGATCCAGTTCAAGAGGTGTTCCACTTTTGATCTTGCTGAACTGGCTTGTCCACTTTAATCACTGCTGTATCATAAGGACTGCCAGAACCATGGTGATGCTCATATGATTATTTTTTTCTGACTAAGCAAACAAAAGGGGCTATGTTCAAACTGAGTGCAGGAAAATTCAAGTTTTTTTGGTCTGGGTGGGCTGAGGAAGTGGCGGCAAATGCATGTGCTTACAAAGTTGTGGGTCCAAATCCCTTTTTTCTGTTTAATAAAACAGAATGGAATAAACTGTTTCCAGCCCATATATCAAAATAATTGTAAGACTTAAAAATAAAATAAATAAATAAATAAAAATTATATATATACATATACATATATGTATGTATGTATGTATGTGTGTGTATAAATATATATATGTATATGTGTGTGTGTATATATATATATATACACACACACACACACACACACACACACACACACACACACATATATATATGTGTATATATATGTCTATATATGTGTGTGTATATATATATATATATAAATGCATGTAATTACAAAGTTGTGGGTCCAAATCCCTTTTTTCTGTTTAATAAAACAGAATGGAATAATCTGTTTCCAGCCCATATATCAAAATAATTGTAAGAATTAAAAAATAAAATAAATAAATAAATAAAAATTATATATATACATATACGTATGTATGTATGTGTGTATATATA
>LKNJ01003153.1:0-49061 GCA_002120245.1 Maccullochella peelii | reverse complement strand
TAGTAATAATAGTAATAATAAGTCCAAGATAGCAACAACAGCAGCAACTGCCGAGCAGCAGCACGGGGGCAGTAGATGACCCGCATCACAGATCCAGGCTCCGCAACTACAGATCGCAGCTCCGCAACCCCAGATCATGACTCTGTAGCTCCGCAACCACCGATCCAGATTCCATAGCACCGCAACCACCGGTCCATACCCCGCAGCTCTGCAACCACAGGTCGAGACTCCGCAGCTCCGGAGGCAGAAAATACTCAGAGAAAGCAAGCTGTCACATGGTGGTAAAACTGCTGTTTTCTGTGTTGTCAGTTCAGCATTTCAAGCTGAACTGAAAGAAATCCTCTATCACACACTCACTGGGGATCAGTCAGCTCAGGAACTGGTGTTTAATGGATGGAGCTGCTGTGTATCTCTAACCTTCCTCCCCTCCTCTCTCTCTGGCTCTGACAGACCAGTATGCTGGAGTACATCCCCGGTCTGATGACCAGTATCAGGATGATCCACACTGTCTCTCAGTACTACAACACCTCAGAGAGAATGACCTCTCTGCTGCTCAAGGTCACTAACCAGATGATCACCACCTGCAGGAGCTACCTGTCGCAGGGCGTGGCCCGCATCTGGGACCACAGGAGGTAGCGAGGACTAGACCACTAGACCTGATTAGACCAGACCAGCCTAGATTAGACGAGTCAAAACAAGGTTACATCAGATGAGAATAAGAGTGTGTGTGTGTGTGTGTGTGTGTGTCAGGCCAGTGCTGCTGCAGCGTATCTCAGACTGCTGTAATCTGAATGTGGAGTACCAGAGGAGCTTCCAGACCGTCAGAGACAAACTGAGAGAAAACCCTGAGAACAGACAGTTTGACTTCAGGTAAACACCGAGCAGCAACTCGTTTTATAACTGTTGCTTACAAAATAACTGCTAACCTTTCTCTGTCTCCGTTTCTTTCTTTTCTCAGTGAGAACTACATCTTCGGGAAGTTTGATGCTTTCTGCCGACGTCTGGAGAAGATTGCTGACATGGCGTCTTCGCTGGAGAGCCTGGCCGCTCTGCAAAACATGAAGGTGAAGCCTTTAAGATTACTGTCTACAATATTTAACCATTTCACTGTTCTTTAAATAGATACCAGTATCAGCAGCCTAAAGGTCTAACCCTATCTTTCATTATATGCTACACATGTTGCTTTAATCTTTCATTTGTATTTTCAAACCATGAAATAGTTCTTATTTATTAGAAAGTTTGGGTTTTGTTTTTAAATGCAGGTGAGGGTAAATTATTTTGGGGTTATGGTCATGACTTTGCTTTTTTATGTGAAAAAATTCCCTGGATTTGTTCACACAATCCTACAAATGTGCATAAATATGTTTTTTTAAGGTATTTGACATTTGAAAATAAGTGTGAAATATAGAAACAGGAAACTATTTAACAGTAAGTTCAGACAATTTAAAAGCTTAAACGTTTTGGTTTTAGCTGCAAAGTTTAGCAGGTAGCAGACTAACGTGGATTTTGAGTCGACGCAGGAATGAGTTTGTCGAGCACACAGCATGTGAATGACGCTGAAGCTCATAAAGCAGACGGACTGAAACTGAGCTGAGCTGTGTTCCAGGTGGAGGGTGTTGAGAAGATTTATGTCCGCTACCAGACCATCGTCTCCACAACCAAGTCCAAGACCTACAATGTCCTGGACCTCCGCAAGCTGGAGGTGACATTATATAAATTATATCAAATGCTATATAGTACATATATATATATATATATGCACTATATATGAACAGAAAAATAAACACAAGAGAAGAAAATAGAAACAAAAAGTCCAGTTTGAGTTACAGATTAAGTGAGTGTGTGTGTGTGTGTGTGTGTGTGTCAGTTTGACAGTGACTATGCAGACTTCCAGCTCCAGGTTCAGGCTTTGTTCCAGTCCCTTCAGTCCCTGCTGGACTTTTGGTTCCTTCAGTCCCTCACTGTGAGTTCTTATTCTGCTCGTCATGAGTTGATGATGGGGGGCTGATATGATCTGCAGTGTGGAGGGAAAACAGACCAAACCTTCGTGTTTGTGCTTCAGACGGAGCGGATGCTGGAGCTGCTGGCGGTGTTTGAGTCCGGCCCGGCGGCTCGTCTGGACCTGAAGCAGCACTACCTGCTGCTGCTGCAGCGCTACAGCAGAGAGCTGGAGCTGCTGAGGAAGACCTACCAGAGACAGAGAGACAGACCGCCCACCGGACGCAACCTGCCCCCGGTACAAACACCTGTCACTCTCACCGTCTGTCTGTCTGACTGACTCTTTGGTCTGCAGATCATTTTTGTGTCTATAAAATGTCAGAACATATAAAAATATTCAGTATCATTTCCCACAGCCCAAGGTGACGTCTTCAGATGTTTTGTCTGACCAAGCCGTTCAGTTCACTGTCATGTATTATGACAAAGAAAAGCATCAAATGTTTGTTTTCTGCTTTGGATTATTCAGTTATCAATAGTTGCTGATTAACTTTCTGTCTCCCTCTCAGGTGGCAGGTAGGATCCTGTGGTGTCGTCAGCTTTTCAGGAAGATTGAAGCTCCCATGTTGATCCTGAAGAAGAAGCTTAACGTCCTCAAGGTGCAGCTTGTGATCAATCATATCAATATCACTGATCAGCATGCCCTCAGTGACCCTACCTGTCTGTCTCTGTGCCAGGGACCAGAGATGACTAAAGTGATCCGGAGCTACAACAAGATGGCCGTGGTGTTGCTGCAGTACGAGGTGCTGCACCTGCAAGTGTGGAGTCAGGCTGCAGAGAGCGCACCGCACAGCCTGAACGCCGCCCTGCTGGTCCGACATGAGAACAGCAAGGTGCTGGATGACGTAATGATAGATCAGTGGATGAGTGATCGAGCTTTCAAAGGGCTCAGTGTGGATTTAAGGACAACTGGTGTTTATGTTGTATCTTAGTTAACAAGCTAGTCACTAATCCACCCTGTAATCAGCAGCTAAAACCACAATGTCTCCCTTTTACATTTCTGTTTCTAACCCTGTAAATAAACAAAATGCAACATGTAAATCAGACAGACTTGCAGTTTCCCCCTGCTTCCAGTCTTGTGCTGAGTTAGGCTGAACATATCCCAGACACCCTGATGGCTGTCCTGTGAAACATACATCCAACTGTTCAGCTGAATAAATCGGGTCTGTACTTTAGGACTGTAGAGAGCCGAATGTCCTGACATCACTTCCTGTCGAGTAACTCAATACAATCTCTCATACAGCGTTTCTTTCATCGTCTTCCTAAGAAAATGTGTTTTCCAACTTTCTCGCTGTAATCTGTGTCGTCTAAACACTTTCAGTCGACTCTGTCCTGCTGCCGCAACACCTCGACTCCCACATGGACTCACTTCTGGACCTCAAAGGTCTAGGGCTGATGGGAAATGGTGTTTGTTAAAGGCCGCTAAGAAACAGAAATGTGAAATAAACATATATTAGATTGTTTCCTTACCCAAACATATGAAGCCATATGACATATATGGATACATGGATTGTTAGTTATTATTATTGTTACAAATGTCAATGGGATTTTGAATGAGGTTTTCTTACTTCTGTTACCTGGAAGTTCAGGTTTCACTCTGGCTTGAATGTTGAGGCTTCACTACACCCAGCGTCCTCTTGTTTTGTAATTGTGCCCCTGTCACTTGGCAAGATGGGGGCACAATTTGTGAGGAACTGTCTGTTTCCCAGGAGGTTTTCGTGAACCTGGACCCTGTGGTGCTGGAGGTGCTGCAGGAAGCCCGGTGGATGACCAAACTGGGGGTGGCCGTGCCAAAGGTCATCCTACAAATGACCTCCAGAGAAGCACAGGTCAAAGCTCTGTATAAGCGGTGAGAACGACTGTTGTCTCTTTACTGTGGGTCGATTTGTCTGCACGACACACAAATCAGTCCCTGTTCATGGTTCATGCATGTTCCCTAATTTTCATTGTTTTGTGTGCAGTTTTACTTGAACTAATCAAATGAACTCTACTTTTTTTATCTTGAATATATTCCATTTTAATTTTACACTTTCCTTAACTTTACTTGACTTTGCTCAACTTGATTTTACTGAACTTTATTACCTGACTTGAATTAAATTCCAGTCCTTAATCAACGTCACCTGATTTTATGCAACTCGTTTTGTCTCCCTGACTTTACCCTTCTCGCCTCGGCTCGACTCATCTGGCCTTCTGGATTCGACCTGTACTGCTTTTGTTGTAAACTTGTATTGTCTTTGATTGACTTGGCTGTCTGCTCTGCTGGTCCAGGCTGCTGGAGTTGCTCCAGGACTACAGCTTGGTGGTTGCCAGGATCCCGCCTTTCCTCTTCCCTTTGATGCAGCCCTTCATTGGCCGGGTGGAGGTGTCTCTCTCTCCTGGACTCACCACACTGTCCTGGACCGCTCTCAATACTGATGCATGTAAGCAGGAACAGATGAATTAATGGCTGCAGAGAAACATATTTGCTGTTATACGATCAGTTTTATCAACAATACTAATAATATTCATTCAGTTCCACTCTCTGTCCTGCTCAGTCATAGAGAGCGTGTATCTGGCTCTGAAAGAACTGGATCAGGTATCCAAAGTTGCCACAGACCTGTTGGAGTGTCGCATCGGTCGGCTGCTTCAAGCCATGTCGTCCTGCTGTCTGCTGGTCCTGCCTGAAGACTCACCTGTCTCACCTCAGGACCTCCTGCTGCAGACAGAGAGCTCAGTCCAAGCTGCTGCAGTCACTCTGAACTGGTAATACTGGTGATAAAACAATATTCACGCTACTGCGACGGCCACTGCTGCTACTATTGATGCTACTGCTACTGATGCTACTGGCACATCGGCGCCATCTTGACAGGCGTCAAATGGCCAGGATGTGTTTCATCACGTCATTCTTTTGGCTGTATGCTGTGTCTGACGTCACATTACACGACATGGCTGATGACTGCGCTTGAGACTTCTGCTACTGCTGTACATACTACTACTGCTGCTATTGCTACTACTAATACTCATTTGTATCTGCGTTAAGATAAGTGCTATACAAATAAAGTTATTATTGTTATTATTACTACTGCTACTGTGGCTGGATAACTAGTAGAAATATGGCGTTAAAGGACAGGTTTTAAATCAATAGTCCGGTGCCCGTATGAACACTGAGACAGTTTTTGCGTGCTGTAATCTTTCCTCCTGTTCATACCGGCCATTTAAGGATCCCTTTCTCATGTGTTTCCATAGTAAGTGATCCACAGTCCTCATTCTGTGTTAATAATATCTTTTTAAGTTTATCTAAAGTTAATATGAGTTAGACAATTAAAGTGGATATCTTCTAAAGTGAGGGTAAAGGAAAAACTGTGTGTGTGTACAGGCAGAGTCAGCAGGTAGAGAAGTACATGTTTGAGCTGATTGACGAGCTGAAGAGGAAGATGAAGACGACAGAGACTGTTAATCTGGAGGTAACACACACACACACACATACACACGGACGAGTTTTGGCCCAAAATTTCAGTTTGTCATTAATTCATTTTCCTCTCTTTCCTCTCCTCCTTCTCCTCCTCCTCCTCCTCCTCAGGGATCTTTCCAGTGTCTACATCCAGACTCCAAGCAGAAGACACGCTGTCAGTCTTGTCTTCCTTGTCGTTTCTACAACCTGATTGGTCAGCTCTGTCATCGCAACACTGAAGCCCTGGTCAAAGGTCAGCCTTCTTTCCTGCCATGTCTCCTTCCCTTCCTCTGTCTTCCTACCCTTCTTTTTTCTGTCCTGACTCAGTTTGACCTACTTTCCCTCCATCTGTCTCGTCTCCCCTCTCTCTTTTCTTCTCAGACAAAAAGGAGGAAATCAAACAATCTTTCTCATTTTTGCTTCCTCTGAGAAACCTGAAGGACCATACCAGTGGTTTTTCATGTCTAAGCCAAATAACTACTACACCTCCTGTCAGAGCCAGTCATTTCCCAAAGCATGCAGCCATATTTTAGCTTTTGCAGTATTTTGAAGAATTGTTTAAGTTTCAAAAGGAAATTTAAACATTAGAATTTCAGTTTCTCACCTGCCAAAACGCACAGAGTCCTGTCCTTTATCACACAGTACTGTGCTGTCCACATCACGTCTCAGCTCTATTATCATTTTCCTCCCAGCCACCAAATCCTCTCTGGACGCCCTGAGGAGGAGACTTCATGTCCTCAAATACCAGCCGTCCTCCTCCTCCTCTTCATCCTGCAGCAGCCAACAAGCTCCTCCTCCTCTCTTCAGAGCCTCCATCCAGCTCGCCATCCCCAACATCGTCCTCAGACCCAGCCTGGACGACATCCAGGTACTTCTGTTCTGTCTGCAGTCACGTGTCACACTGTAAACTGTCTGAATAAACGCTGCACTCTGCTTCGTTCAAACCGTTCAGTTTAAATATCATATTGTTACCAAGCCCGGCTCAGACTGACTGAAGATACTCCACATATTCAGTTTTGGTTGTGAAAGTCTACTTTTCTGGTCTGCTGTTTCCTGCAGCTACTTTTATTTTAAAATTTTTTGCTCTGACGTGATTTTAAAAAAAAAAGAAATTTCGGGTCATGACGCTATATATAACCAATCCAATTTTTTTTTTACCTAAAGAGCATGATATAATTGGTAAAATAATACAGTAGTAGTAGTAGTAGTAGTAGTAGTAGTCTGTGTTTTGACCCCGCTCCTTAGGCGCCTAAACGGGCCAGTAGCTAGCCAGGCTACGGTAATGCGAACATGGAGGAAACGAGCAGAAGTGGGTGCAGCAAACAAAAGACAAAACGAGAAAAAGAGGAGAGGGAAGCATCACTGTAAAGAAGTGTGCCTTCAAGTGACACATTTTTCGTTAAACAAAATCGGGATGAAAACTTTAACGTCGTTGAGGAAAATGTTCAGCAAGATGACATGCAAGCTAATCCAGAGGCTACTGTTAGCGCTTGCAGCAGCCCGCCACAGCCTGAGGCTAGCTGTAGCATCAGCAGCTCACAGCCTGAGGCTAGCTATAGCAGCAGCATCAGCAGCTCACAGCCTGAGGCTAGCTGTAGCATCAGCAGCAGCTCACAGCCTGAGGCTAGCTGTAGCAGCAGCAGCAGCAGCAGCCCACCACAGCCTGAGGCTAGCTGTAGCATCAGCAGCAGCTCACAGCCTGAGGCTAGCTGTAGCAGCAGCAGCAGCCCGCCACAGCCTGAGGCTAGCTGTAGAAGCAGCAGCAGCCCGGAAGAAGTCTTTCTAAGGGTAAGGTGCAGTATTCTACTGGTCTATGTGTTACCTGTACCTGTAGCTGGCATCTAATAGTGCTATGTTGTGTTGTGTGAGTCTGCACATATGGGATAAGGAGCATTGGTGACTGTTTGGCCCATATATGGAATGGAAATTATGGAATAGTGCATTAATGGTTTGGTTGTGTATGATTGGTTGTTGGTGTGTTCAAATAATCGACTAAACTTATATTTAAAATGTCTAATGAACATGACCTGCCTGAACGCAGAGTGGAGGACAAGTAATGGTCCGGGGCTCTTCTTAGTCTTAATGTATTAAAAGGTATTTTAGACGTCTTCTTCCAACTATGTGGCAATAATTTGCATTTTTAAGATGTGTGTTACCACTGTCAGAGCCCAAAAAGATCCACATCCACCATAATTTACCTTTTAAAATGACCCATAGTCTATATTACGTGCTAGTTAGGACGGATGTTGTCCTTGTTTAAATTTTATCGCTTTTCTGAAAACATTATTTTACAAATTTAATCTCAGGTAAAAAGTTTCATATCAAGTATTACATGCCATACAAAGACTGTAACATATTTATATTACAGTGTCCCAAAATCTATGCAGGAAAAACAAGAATCTCCGACCATAAATCAGCCGTCAGACATACAACATGTTGCTCCACCTTGTAGAGAAAGTAATCCTTGTGTTGGTGTAGAAGAGTGATCCAACCACGTGCAGCCGGTAATCTAGAAAGAATACTTAAATGCCATATTCATATTTACTGGCCTCCTTTTCTCTGACAACCTGGAGAACATGTACATGTTGTGGTTTGTCTACTTCAGTGACACATGACGACCCTGATCTAATCATTGTAGTGAACCACAGCACGGCTCCTGTGAATATCCCGTGTGTTAGTTTCTGTTTGCATGTTTTTGTTTTGGTTGATGGAAACTCGACGTGGTGACTTTGTCGTCTTGACATCAGCTCTCGGAAATGTCACCGGTTGCTTCTACGTTGTTTCTTTACCCAAATGTTATTGTCTTTATTTCCTGGTTCAGACGCGGGGCTTTAAACCTGTTTGGTATCAGAACCAACGGGTCCAAACAGGGAACACTGCTCCACCTGGGCGTCTCATTTGATGTGTGATTGACAGTCCTCTCCACCTCTGTGAAGTGCTGGGCGGTGCAGGACTTCTCAAGGCCAGTTAAACCAAATGAGTGTGTGTGTGTGTGTGTGTGTGTGTGTGTTTCAGACTACAGTCAACAGGCTGGTGAGCGTTGTGTTGTCTGTGACTAAAGACGTCCCTCTGTGGACTTACTCTCATCTGCAGTACAAACAGCAGCAGGTACGCTCATCAATCATCTCCTGCATCATTTTTTGGAAACACCTGTTAACAGACAGCCAATCACATTCCAGTATTATGCTCTCTCTCTCTGTGTGTGTGTCTCGCAGGTGGAGCAGGCGGCGGTTCGGGATGCAGGAGACGACATCCCGGTGAAGCCGCCGGTGCTGAGGCCTCTGGACAGACAGCTGGCCGAACACAAAGACGTCACCAAGTCAGTCCAGCAGTGCAGTCATGAATGTGATTCTGAAAAAGGCAGAAATATAAGTGACGTTCAGGCTCAACACAGAGCAGTTTGTCTCCTATCAGGACTGACTGCGCACCTTTTTCTTTTTCATACTGTTTTCTATAATATTTAGTACAGACACCAGATAGTGTGTCCAATACAATTAGAAACCACGTTTCTGACTTAGACGAGGAAGAATTTTAGTATGACGTTGATCCTAAAGCTGCAAAGAAAATACAGGAAAAAACCCAAAGACAGGACAAAGACATGTTTCATTTCATCTGTTTTTATACAAGAAAGGAAAGAGGATATAAAAGCCTTTTTAAATTCTTCACATCTAGCCACAGTTGGAGAAAATCAAAACAAAGAAAGAATTGGAGACTGCACTGAAAAAGTTAAAAAACGATATTTAGTACAGAGAATAAAGGATGTAACTCTTATATTTAATCTGCTCAAACAAAGTAGCAAACTTGATGCACTTCATTTGAACAACTTAAACTGATACCGAACTACCAGAAACAGGTAGCGACACCTGTACAGTGTGATGCAACAGTCCTGCAATAAATCTGATGTTTTACTGGACTCCATTCAACCGGAAGATGTTTATATTGACATGAGTTGTTGCCATTGTTAAAAACGGAATGAAAAGAATTCAGAGACAGATTTAAACCCATATTGGACCTTAAATCCCAGCAGAGTTCATGTCCCATGTTGTTGTTGTTGTTGTTGTTGTTTGGAGCAGGTTGGTGATCCAGCTCGGTTCCATCGTGTCGTCTCTGAGAGCTCAAGCTGCCGACACTCTGAACGAGCTCAGTCACTTCTCTACCCTGTGGAACCAGGTCAGTGTGTGTGTGTGTGTGCGTGCGTGCGTGCGTGTGTGTGCGTGCTGTTGTTGATGATGCTGAGCTGGACTAACAGTCCGGTGTGTTTAGGACCCAGAGGAGCAGGTGCAGGCCTTCCTGCAGTCCGACCCCTCGCTGCCGGAGTTCAGCTCTCAGATCTCCTTCTACTCTGTGAGTCCAGTTTCTGTTGATCACACAAACACTGTGACCAGGATGTAACCAGACTCTCCGTTCATGGTCCACCACAGTTCACTACAGTTCACCACTTTGCAAGTCAACTTTTAAATTGACAAACATCAGGTGTGTAATTCATGGCACAATTCAAACCGGATCAAAACATAATTTGTCTCTTCCCGTTACCGTAGGCTACATATTTCTTCCAGAATAAGGTCCCATGGTGGTCCACCTGAAGCCTCCAATTAACGTAAAGGGGTGCCGGTCTGAAAGGGGGCTTTAGTCTGGTCCCGGCATAAACCAGACATCTTCTTTAAAGTGTATTTTTAGGTGGAGCTGCTTCCTGTCTTTGTGCACAGCTGTGAAGTGGAGTAAAGTGATTTCAAATTAGAATTAGCAGAACAGGTTCATCAAAACTACCGTTAAAACTTGTTGAAACATAAAGCTCAGTTGCTCTCTTTACCCATGATGCCTTGCTGTCCCTGCAGAAGCTGGAGGTGCAGATTTCGGAGCTCCCGGCGTTTTGTACGGTGGGCCCGGTCCTCTTCGACACCGACCAGCTGAAGCTGGCGCTCACTCAGGAGTGTCGTCTCTGGAAACGAGCCTTCGGCGCTGCGCTCAACCGCCGCGCGTCCGCCGACATGGACGACATCTTCTCATTCGTGGACGGGCTGACGAAGCGCCTGCAGCGACCAATCACAGACCTGGAGGACGTCCGAGGATCCATGGCAGCGCTCAGAGAGGTCAGCCAGCATTTGATTGGCTGCCTGGTTCATTCATTCATTCATCAATTAACATCAATTAATAAATAAATTGCTACGTGTACTCATTCTTTCACATATTCATTCATGTATGATTGACTGACTGAACCATTTATCTACACTTCTACTAACAGATTATTATATTAGTTATTCTTTCTCTTTTTTATTCATCCATTAATTTGCTTATTCATCAATAAATTAATAAATTCCTTCATGTATTCCTTCCTTCACATAATTATTCATCCACTCATTGATCTCTTCATTTAATAAGTTACAGTAGCTCATTAATTCAGTCAGTAGCTTTTCATTCACTCGTTATAATTCATTTACATTCTGATATTTTCTAAATACCTTTTTTAAATGTGTATTTATGATATTTATATTTATATCTGTGTATATATGGTTCTAATAATTTAAATAACTTCTTGTACTACACAAACAGTACTACTGCTAATGTACTTTAGTAATACTTGTTACCTTCTTACCTGCTCATCGTCACCTCCTCACTGTTTCCTGTTTGAGGTTCGGGAGGCGGAGGTTCGGATCGACGCCACCATCGGTCCGGTGGAGGAATCCTTCGCTCTGCTCAACAAACACGAGCTGCTCTTCAACGACGGGAACGCCGAGCGCGTGGATGGCCTGACGTACGCCTGGAAAAACCTCAACGCCCTGGTGAGACGGGGGGGGGGGTACATGTTGTTTTAAAGGACCAAACACTGGGAGAGCACCCGGGACGGCTGCAGGAGAAACGGATCAATCAATCAGTCAATCAGTTCTTAACATCGACCAGCATTAACGGTGTTGATCAGTTCACTGCAGTTTTTCATTGTTGTAAAAACTAGATTTCAAAAGTACTACGTTCTCCAGTAAAATAAAATCACACCTCAGCTGCCCAAACTGAAAAATAATTTTGAATTTTGTGGATGGAAATTTATTGTAACAACGCCCTCTAGTGGAGGCTACTACCATAAACTGTTTATGGTCTTACATTATAAACAGAAACTAAACATTTTAGAAAGTGATTCATTTTTCTCTTTGGCTTGTTTTGTGTGATTTTGAAATACTTTATTTTTTATTGTTTTGTGTGCATTCAGGAAGACTAGCGACTACTTTGTGAAAGCTAATGGAGATCTGAATAAAGACTTACAAATGTGAGTATGTTGTGCTTTCAGGTGGTGCAGAACCAGAACACTCTTGTGAAGATCCAACCCAGCATGAAGGCAGACCTGCTGTCTGCAGTGCAGAGCTTCCAGAGCCACGTTCAGGGCTTCTGCACTGAGTACAACCACAGGTGCGCTCACACATCAGGGACAAACGCTTATGAAGGTGTATAACAACATGCAAATAAAGTCAACCTTGTGTGTGTTTGCAGGGGCCCGGGGATGGAGGGCGTGGCTCCAGCTGAAGCCAGTGAGCGGCTGCAGAGTTTTCAGGCTGAGTTTGATCAGCTGTGGAGGAAATACACCACCTACTCTGGAGGAGAGGAGCTGTTCGGACTGCCTGTTAACGGTACGACTGACTGACTGACTGGCCTCCCTACTCCTTCCTTCTCTCCTTCCTTCTCTCCTTCCTTCCTAATCAGGCCTCTCCTCCCTGCAGAGTATCCGGAGCTGCAGAGGATCAAGAGGGAGCTCTCTCTGCTGTCCAAACTCTACGCTTTGTACAACTCTGTCATCGACAGTGTCGGCAGCTACTACGACATCCTGTGGGCCGACCTCAACATCGAGAAGATCAACACTGAGCTGCAGGACTTCCAGAACAGGTGCAGCAGGGAGGAGTTTATCCAACATATTTATGATTGGATTAAGACTGATATACTGCAGGCAGCAAACAAAAAAAACATATTTTTTATGTTATGTAGTTAAAATGTACAGTTTTGGTCACCAGTGTCAGTGCTGGGCTGCTCAGAGAGGAGTGTGTTTCTCACTGGGTCTTCTTTTGTGTTTTCAGGATCCGGAAGCTTCCGAAGGCATTGAAGGAGTGGCAGGCCTTCAGAGATCTGAAGAAAACCATCGATGACTTCACTGAGACCTGCCCTCTGCTCTACATGATGGCCAACAAGGTAGGACGATGCACGAACATCCTCTACGAGGCATTGATCGTCACTCCTGTTCAATGACCTCACTGCGTCCTTCAGGCCATGCTGCCCCGACACTGGACTCGTCTCAGTGAGTTGACTGGTCACAGCTTCCAGGTGGAATCGGAGAGTTTCTCCCTCAGAAACATCATGGAGGCTCCGCTGCTGAAAAACAAGGAAGACATTGAGGTACTGATGCTGGAAACACTGAACTGGACTGGAAAGCAAGTGATGTCACAATCTGTTTACTTTCACCTCTTTCTCAAATCTATTTTAGTTTCACATAATTATGCCTGTTCTTTAATGTCACCATAAATTACAGTTGCAGATATACGAATATATCATCAGCTGACCTGTTCGTCCTGAACAGATTATATCTCACTTGTTTTTAATAAAGGTTCTGGAATAAACGCTCTTTTTTTTTTTTTTTTTTTTTTAATCCTGAAAACTGGAGAATAAACCTGAAATGTCCAAGATGACCATCAAAAGTTGGGACTAACCTTGAAAAGTCAGAAATAATCTGGAAAAATCTGGAATACTTCTCTAGGGTCAAGAGTAATCCCGAAAAGTTTGGAATTACAATAAAAAGTCAAGAATAATCTGCAATAATTCTGAAAGGTCGGGTAGCTGTTAGTTATAAGATTAAAATAACTGTGAAAAGTCAAAAATTATTTTTAAAATGTTTAATTAAACAAGAAGAACAAAATGTCGATGATGATGAAGTTTTCAGGGTTAAAGCGTCTCTCTGAAGACGTTTGCGGATTCTGACGTCTTTCCTGCGTGTCTCAGGATGTTTGTATCAGCGCGGTGAAGGAGTGCGACATCGAGGCCAAGCTGAAGGACGTGGTGGCCGAGTGGAGCAGCCAGACGCTCAGCTTCGCCACCTTCAGGACCAGAGGAGAACTGCTGCTGAGAGGAGCCGACACGGCCGAGAAAATCTCCATGATGGAGGACAGTCTGATGGTGCTGACGTCACTGCTGAGCAACAGGTGAGGAGGCGAGGGCCGAGGGAAGGAAGGAAGGAAGGAAGGAGGACTAGGAAGGAAGGAAGGAAGGAGGACTAGGAAGGAAGGAAGGAAGGGAAAAAAGAAAGACCCTGAGGGCAAGAAAGGAGCTCTAAAAGCAAAAAATGAAAATAAACATGTAAGAATGAAATGGATAGGAGAAAGAAAGGAGAGTGTGGAAGGTCAGTGAATGAACAGGACTCTGTGGTCCTCCCTCCTGCAGGTACAACGCTCCATTCAAGCCGTCCATCCAGCTGTGGGTCCAGAAACTCTCCAACACCTCCGAGATCATCGAAAAGTGGTTGTCGGTTCAAAACCTCTGGATCTACCTGGAGGCGGTGTTCGTGGGCGGAGACATCGCCAAGCAGCTGCCTCAGGTCACCTTAAACACTGAAAAACGTTCCGTCCCAAAATCCACTTTGTGTGTCTCGGCAGTCTGTCGTCGGCACGGCTCGTGGTTACTAGGGTAACATGGTACACCGTGGAGTAGCACCTTTGTTGCACAGCTGAAAGAGGACACTTTCTCTAGCTGTTTGTTGATCATGTCATATGTGAAGTTTTAACTCAAACTCTAAAGTTTGTCTTTAACTCGTCCAGGAGGCCAAACGTTTCCAGAACATTGACAAGTCGTGGCAGAGGATCATGCAGCGAGCGCACGAGCTTCCCAACGTGGTGCAGTGCTGCGTGGGAGACGAGACGCTCACCCAGGTGCCGAGCAACACGACACTCGCAATACTCTGCCGTGGCTGTCAGACATGAGACTGCGTGTCTGTCTGTCAGGATCCATTCTTGATTCAGACCAGGATCTTCTTTCTCCTCCTCCAGTTGCTCCCTCACCTGCTGGAGCAGCTGGAGCTCTGTCAGAAGTCTCTGTCTGGATACCTGGAGAAGAAACGCTTGGTGTTTCCTCGTTTTTTCTTCGTGTCTGACCCCTCCCTGCTGGAGATTCTGGGCCAAGCCTCTGACTCGCACACTATACAGGTAACACACAAGTGCACAGGTGATACACAGGTGAAAGTAATATGCTTCTACTGTTTTACAATTTAATTTTAACTTAATTTTCTAAAATACATCCAGTTTCTGTTCCAGTTTTTATTTTTCCTGCTCTCCCCGCTCCCCGTCTGTCTGCTTTTCTTTCTTTTACCTTCTTTCCTGTGTTATTAGATTTTCTTTGTTTGTTGAAAAAGTCTCTCTGTCTGTCTGTCTGTCTCTCTCTCTCTCTCTCTCTGTCTGTCTGTCTGTCTCTCTCTCTCTGTCTGTCTCTCTCTCTGTCTGTCTGTCAGGCTCACCTGCTCAGTCTGTTTGACAATGTTAACAGAGTTGTTTTCAATGAGAAAATCTACGACCAGATCGTCAGTTTTCAGTCTCAAGAAGGAGAAACTGTGGAGCTGAGCCAACCTATCCTGGCCCAGGTACACACACACACAAAAACCTGTATCACTGTCCTTATGGGGACTTTCCATTGACTGCATTAATTATCTCGCCTGTTATCCTAACCTGCTGCAAAGTAATGGAGGCTGCTTTGTTATTTTTTCCACTAAAACCACGTGAACATTTTTCTATATCTTTGACTTGTCTCTTCCAGGGGAACGTGGAGATGTGGTTAGGACAGTTGCTAGCAGGGGTGAGGCAGACCCTCCATACTATCATTCGTCAGGCCTACCTGGCCATCAGCGACCCGGGCCTGAAGCTACTGGAGTTCCAGTCTGCGTTTCCAGCTCAGGTTGGCCTGCTGGGAATCCAGATGATCTGGACCAAAGACGCAGAAGATGCGCTCGTCCTCAGCAAGTCTGACAAGAAGGTGCTTTTATTTTGAAATAGGAGCAGAGTAGAAACATGTCTTTCACTATCATGCAGATCCGCTCCCCTCACTGTCCCCTATCTGATTGGCTTACAGATCATGCAGACGACCAATCAGAAGTTCCTGGACCTCCTCAACGAGCTGATCGACATGACGACCAGGGAGCTGAGCAGAAACGAGAGGACCAAGTACGAGACGCTCATCACCATCCATGTCCACCAGAGAGACATCTTCGATGAGCTGGTGGGTGGACGGAGGGACGGACAAAAATATTATTTAATGTTGATCAAAGTAGTATTTTCTATCATGTTTTATTGTCTCCCTCAGGTGCGTCTGAACGTGCGATCTGCGTCAGACTTTGAGTGGCAAAAACAGTCAAGGTTTTACTTCTTGGAGGAGACGGACAGATGTGTCATCCAAATCACAGATGTGGAGTTCAGCTACTGCAACGAATACCTGGGCTGTACAGACAGACTGGTCATCACCCCGCTGACAGACAGGTGCACAGACACCTGACACATGCACCAAACCCTCTGACTGCTGGGTGACACGTTTATTATGATCATATATGTTAATACTCTTTTGAACATCTGTCCAGGTGTTACATAACTCTGTCCCAGGCTCTGGGGATGAGTATGGGTGGAGCTCCAGCCGGTCCGGCTGGAACAGGTAACACGGTATTTGTCTCTAGTGACATCTCAAAGAAATATATTGACTTTGTTGCTTGTTACTCAAATTCAGTGTGTGTGTTTCCAGGTAAGACGGAGACCACTAAAGACATGGGTCGCTGTCTGGGGAAATATGTGGTGGTGTTCAACTGTTCGGACCAGATGGACTACAGAGGACTTGGACGCATCTACAAAGGTGTGTGAATGTGTGTGGGTACTTACTGGAAGCGTCCTGCTTGTTACCTTCTTCTTCTTCCTATTTAGTAACTGCTGACGGATTCAGCTTAAACAGTTGAGTTTGAGTTAGAAAGATAGAAGAGGTGTTTTTGATCTAGAAGGTTGTAACCAGCCATAACAGGACCTGTAACATTCTTATCCAATCCTACAAAGGACCTGCATTCAAAACAGTTCAGATCCTGAGTGGACCAGAGGCCACTTGGACTCGAGCCCAGACCAACTCTGAATAAATGGACCCAAAGTTGAATGACTGCCTAAAAATTCAGCCCGTCTTTTCATCATGTATGTAACCGAGACCTGTGGTGATTAAAAACAGACACAAACTGGTTCAAAGGTATGTTAGAAAATTTGGACTCCAGTTCAGGTTGGTCCACATCTTTGGCATTTGAGGGGGCAGATCTCCCTAAAGATCTGTTGCTCCATGAAAAATGTCAAGGACAAAGTCCTGACCTACTCATTACATTCATGGTAACAAGTTAGTTACAAGCTAGAAGTGGCGGCCTAACACAGACACGAGCAGCCAGATGAACACCAAATGATCTACTGGCATACAGCCAGTCTTGCAAAGTGCCATCAGCTCGTCGTTGTCCATCTCTGTAGGTCTTGCCCAGGCCGGAGCCTGGGGTTGCTTTGATGAGTTTAACCGCATCGAGCTGCCGGTCCTGTCCGTCGCCGCCCAGCAGATCTACATCGTCCTGCAGTGTAAGAAGAACAAGAAGAAACAGTTTGTCTTCACCGACGGAGACGTGGTTGACATGGACCCTGAGTTCGGCATCTTCCTCACCATGGTAACTGAGCTCTGACCTAATTAAGCACACTGCATGAGGGGTTTACACTGGCATTATTGCTGTTATTCATTCTCAGATACTGTTAGTGATGGAACGTCCCCAGATTCTCATGTATGACAATCTGGGGACTGGTATTTCAGAGCTTCAGAAATGTCCCGTAACATGGATTTTGTCTTTCACCACAGTAAAACTACCACAGAGGAATCCGCAGTTGTAGAGCTACCTCAGAACCAGAGTTCAAGAACCGATTTACCTCAGTACACGTTTCAGACTTCTCGAACTGATCTATCTTGTATAACCAGTCTTAGTGTTTTAGATCTGAACTACTGCAGAGCCAGAGTCCTAGAACTGATTTACCTCTGAAGCAGCCACAAAGTTCCAGACTTTACCGGTAACTTCTTGGTCCTCCAGAACCCTGGTTACGCTGGTCGCCAGGAGCTGCCCGAGAACCTGAAGATTCAGTTTCGCACAGTAGCCATGATGGTCCCGGACCGAGCCATCATCATGAGGGTCAAACTGGCCAGTGCAGGTTTCCGTGACAACCAGGTCCTCAGCAGGAAGTTCTACACCCTCTACAAGCTGTGCGAGGAGCAGCTCTCCAAACAGGTCGGAAGGCTAATAATAGTGAAACTTTAACATTTCTTCAGAAAGCTTCTCCTCCTGCTCATTTGCCTGCAGGTTTCTATATTTGAGTGATCATGGCTAAAAGCCTTAGCTTGTCTCATTTTCAGTGTGATTTGACCTTTTACTTACTAGTTACTTACAAACATACTCAGTCATCATCATATTTTTTTTCTCTGCTTATTCGACTTGCAAAAAGTATTTTTTATATACACGACTTCATGATATGAGTTATGCTTTTACACCAGGTCCACTATGATTTTGGTCTGAGGAACATTTTGTCGGTTTTGAGGACGCTGGGAGCTGTGAAGAGATCCAACCCGTCGGAACCAGAGAAGACCGTGGTGATGAGGGTCCTGAGAGACATGAACCTCTCCAAACTGGTGTGTTTGTCTGTTAGTAACCTACACTGTGAGATCTGACTATATACTGTATATCTGTAAAACATTTAAGGTTTTATTACTGTCATTACCACAATAACCACAAGGGGAGCCCTCTAACAACCTGGTCACAGAAGCATGCTGGGAAATACACATTCACCATGGTGGAAGGAGGAGAAAGCAGTTATGCTGCTAATATAACATTGCACCATTATATTTCAGTAGTGCTAAGATTATTTCAGCAACTAAAATAATATTTATTCTGAGATCATTTCGTCCATTGGGACATTTTCATGGCATTCTCTCTGTTTCTCTGTAGGTTGACGAGGATGAGCCTCTGTTTATGAGTCTGATCAATGATCTGTTTCCTGGTATTGGTAGGTTTCTATCTCTCACTACATAACACACTTAACACAGTCATCACATGTAACCCAGAACATCCTTCTCTTGATGCAAACTGTGTAAAGTTTCTAATCAGAGTGGTTTTGGATGTGGAGACAAACATATTTTGGACTGAGCAAAGCATCAGAGTTTAACCATGAAGCTTTATTCTGTAGCCGTTATTTGGTGTGTATTCATATTAACTAGCTTAACTGTATCATGGCCATTGACAAGAACATGGCAGCTCTTTTTGTGTCTTAGTTTAGTGAAGATAAGATTAATTTTCTAGATATGTTTTTATTAATCCTCCCCCTCCTCTGTAGTTCTGGATAAAGCCGGGTATCCAGACTTGGAGTCGTCCATCTTCAGTCAGGCTCAGCAGGCCGGTCTGATCCCTCACCCCCCCTGGATCCTCAAACTGGTTCAGCTCTACGAGACGCAGAGAGTCCGACATGGTACAGAACACGAAGGTGTTCAGAAACATCCTGGTGATGTATCTGTTCTCAGAGCCTTAACAGTGCTCAGTTTGGAAATGAGTGCGGCTGTCATGTGCTCGTGCAGGTATGATGACGTTGGGTCCCAGCGGAGCCGGGAAGACGGCCTGCATCCACACGCTGATGAGGGCCATGTCAGAGTGCGGCTCCCCCCACCGGGAGATGAGGATGAACCCCAAAGCGATCACGGCCTCGCAGATGTTCGGCACGCTGGACGTCACCACCAACGACTGGACCGACGGCGTCTTCTCCACACTTTGGAGGAAGACTCTCAAGGCCAAGAAGGTTGATGGATGTTTCAGCACAGATGAACGAGTGAACGAGTGTAGAGAAATACAAACCATTCAGAAGCATTCATAAAACTTTAAAACTGCTTTTTTCTGAACACTGGGAGAATTCTGTCTGTCATCAAGTTAAAGTGTGAGCAGACACTTTTCACACTTGGTTTACCTGAATTTGTTGCCATGGCATTCGAGAGTCTCGTTCTTTTTCAGAGTTAAACTACTTGTCTTTGCAGATTTTTAGTGTCAGATTTCATTGAACATAGATATCTTGTCAGTGGTGACATATAAAACTAGTTTCTGTAAATCAAGCATTATTAAAAACCTTTTAATAATATATATATAAAAATAGCCTGGTGCTATAAACATTTTTGTCACCACGTTAGACGTAGGAAGCACAAAGACCAAATTGGTGCAAGCTAAAACAGCTGGTCTGAACTGAGCTTAGTAATCTCTGCTGTAGATAAATGCTGTATAAATACATTTTTATATGATTATTAGAGATGAAGTGTATAGTTCTAAGCTGAGTATCAAGAATTAAAGATAACACAGCAAACAATCATAATATTTATTAATGAAAATATTAGTTTTACTGCATATTTCAAACAGCAGATACAAACATAAATACATAGAAGGTAAAAAAGATACACTACAGCATGATGTGTGTGTGTGTGTGTGTGTCAGGGGGAATACATCTGGATCGTGCTGGACGGTCCGGTTGACGCCATCTGGATCGAGAACCTGAACTCAGTTCTGGACGACAACAAAACTCTGACGCTGGCGAACGGAGACCGGATCCCCATGGCTCCCTGCTGCAAGGTGACATCACAACATCCGCCTGTCCGTCATGTTTCATGTTTCAGTGAGCAGGTTTATGTTACTTGAATCAGGAGCAGCTGCTGGCAGCCAATCAGAGTCCAGTGTTGTGAGGAAGTCGTGAGATTTAGAAAGTAAAAAAACCCCCAACTGAATCATAGAAGATCTAAAGTGAAGCCGTGTCCTGCTTCCAGATTGTCTTTGAGCCCCACAACATCGACAACGCCTCCCCGGCCACGGTGTCCAGGAACGGGATGGTGTTCATGAGCTCCTCGGTGCTCGGCTGGAGCCCCATCCTGCAGGCCTGGTTACAGAAGCTACCAGAGCCGCAGGCCGACGCCCTCAAACTCTGCTTCAACTGCTGCTACCAGGTGAGGACAAGGAGGCGTTTCAGAGGGATAATACATCACAGTCAGCGTTTCATATCATTTTAGCTTTCAGATTTTTATGTTAGTATTGTGCAGTAAGGTGTTACTGAGCAGGGACACGGGCTACAATAACAAGTTCTCATCTATTTTTCTGTTCCTCCCGCAGGACTTGTTGGACTTTGTCTCCACTGCTGTGTCTCCTAAGATGCAGGTGTTGGAGTGCATGTACATCAGACAGACTATCGACCTGCTGCAGGTACGACGCAGAAGTAGAACACAGTAGAGTTCAGCTTTCTTCTATTGTCGTCGCTGCTCTGTCTGCCTGTTAGAAGCCTTTAGAAAAGAACTCCAAGCACAGAATGTGTTTTTTGTTGGGTGATGAGATCATTTAGTCACTGAAACGCTGTGACCTGCAGATGACGACGGTATCGAACACTGGAACTTGAGGTTTTTATGGCGGAAAGTTAAAAACCTCCTCCATGTTTCTGAGGTCACGGGTCATTTTGTGTGAAGTGTTTTTCATATTTGTGCGTTCAGGGTTTGCTCCCGGCAGCGGAGGAGAAACAGGGTTGCCATGGTGACGTGGGTCGGCTGTTTGTGTTTGCGGTGATGTGGTCTCTCGGAGCGGTGCTGGAGCTGGACGACAGAGCCAAGATGGAGGCCTTCATAAAGGTGTGTGTGTGTGAATCCTTTGGCTTGTCTGTTGATCTCTCTGACTATCTGTAGGTGGCGCTCTCGGCTGCAATATGTCCACAGCTACTGTCCAGACTCCGTCCGTTCTGCTGTGGATATTCGTGGTCCACAGAGGAGGTTTCTGCCTAGGACGTGTCAGTTTGTCAGTAGTGACTGAATGATTAAAACAACATTATGTCAAATTCCCTCATTCAGTGGTGGACTTTCTGCTCCACTACGTTTATCTGACCGCTGTAGTTACTAGTTACTTTTCAGTTTAAGATTTTAAATAAAAAAACACATGATCACCTTATAATATGATGTACTATTATAGATTGTACTCATGAAGGAGTATTTTTATAGTGTGCTTTTGCTACTTTTACTCAAGTAAATGACCTGAATACTTCTTCCACCACCATGTATCTTTGCATCTATTGGGTGCAGGGTGTGACGTGTCCTCTAGGGGGCTCTAACAAGTCTCGTTTGCTGTGTTTCTGTGTGAAGCGCTTCAGCTCGACTCTGGATCTGCCGCACACTCAGGACGACCAGACCATCTTTGAGTTCACCGTCAACGAGCAGGGACAGTGGGAGCACTGGTCCAACAAGGTCTGTGGACACTAAACTGTCTCTTAACCGTGCACATACATTTAAGAACATGTCTCCTCCAGACGGACTGACACTGAGCAGCTGGCAGGAGGTCCAGGACACTTTGACACAACTCTACATTTAACCCCCTGAACTCCTTTAACTCCGACTTCTCCCCAGTAGCCTCAAAGTTAGTTTGTTCTGTATCTTTTCTCTGCAGTGCTTCATTAAAAACCAGATCCATATACTGAGTCAAACATTCAAACCTAAGATCCTGCAACACCACATCAGATAGAAAGTTCTGCTTGACTTTGCATCATGTTTTGACACGTATGCCCTGCAATTCAGCTGGACATATTTGGTATTTTTGGGTACGTCTGAGATCTTAACCAGAAAATGAAGTGTGTGTGTGTGTGTAGGTCCCAGAATATGTCTACCCCAAAGACCACATCCCAGACTACTCATCCATCCTGGTTCCCAACGTGGACAACGTGAGGACGGACTTCCTGATGCAGACCATCGTGAAGCAGAGGAAGGCTGTGCTGCTGATCGGAGAGCAGGGAACCGCCAAGACCGTCATGATTAAAGTGAGAGACCAGTAACACGGAGGAAGCAGCATGTTCTCAAAATACCATTTCACACATTATTACACTCAAACACGGTGCAGCTAGTGATGTAATAATAATCCTGTTAATGTCATGACTTTTACACAAATGTATGAAATCTAATCTGCTGCTGTTAACTTGTCGGAGCTGAAGACAAACAAAGTGTAAAAGCTCACATCCACTGTCCCACTTGCTGCTGCTTTAGTCATATTTATTTAATGCAAAAGTACCGTAACCTGCTCTCTTAAAACATCCACGTTCCCAGCAGCACTCTGGGACTTGTTTTAATGAAACACACCTGCCATTGCTAGCAGTAACCACAGATGTTGTCAAATCACACAGACTTTTATTCTGAAAGCGACGCTCTGAGAGGCTGAGAGGGAACCAGATCAGATAAACCAGGAGCTGAAGCGCTCTAGAAAGATTCAGCTGATAAGAATCTATAAAAAATATTGATTTTAAACACTTTAGGGATTTTACGAATTTGATATTTCCTTATTGGAACAAAGATTATTTGTATCTCTTAGTGAAATAGTCTGGTGAGAGCTGAACTAAAAACTGTACCGACTGTGTTTGTAGAGAGAATTTGGGGGATTTCCCGTTCACTTCAACACAGTCGGTTTTCCTGCAGCGTCCAGTGCCCACTAGAGAAAATTTAACACTCGTCAGCATTCAGCTGTGGCGTCTGCAGTTTGGTCTTATCCTCAGCTAGCTAATGCTAATGCTACACGTTTCCCTCCAGGGCTACACCAGTAAGCTCGACCCGGAGCGCCACCTCAGTAAGACGGTGAACTTCTCGTCGGCCACGCTGCCCAGCATGTTCCAGAGGACCATCGAGAGCTACATCGATAAACGAATGGGCGCCACCTACGGGCCGCCGGCGGGACGCAGGATGACCGTCTTCATAGACGACATCAACATGCCCGTTATCAATGAATGGGGGGACCAGGTCGGCTTCAGGCTCTCTGCTCTTTTTGTGTGTTGTCTCATCTCAGAATCTGGTGTCATTCTATTTTACTATTCAGATAACCAACCGTGTTAAATTAAATACAATTATTGATCCATTTGCGTGCTCTTCCAGACAAATCAATTTTAAATACATTTTAAAAGATTTAACATGAATAATCAATTTCTCTTTTATTATAAAAAATGATCTAATTCCTGCTCGCCCCCTCCTCCCCTCAGATTGACACAAAGAACCAGTGCATTTTACACTTTGTTGTTTTATTATACACCTCCACCTGACACGTCTGTAACCAATCAGATTGCTGTGTTTGTCCCCGCCCCCTGCCTCCCTCAGATAACCAATGAGATTGTGCGTCAGCTGATGGAGCAGGGAGGTTTCTACAGCTTGGATCGTCCCGGAGAGTTCATCACTGTGGTGGACGTTCAGGTAACAACATGGAGGCAACGAGCGAGCGAGTTCTGTGGCGGCGGCGTCACTTCTTCTTCCTTCAGCTTCAAATCATCCACACTTTACTGTCCAACTCACAGCTTCAGCCTTTAGATTCAGCTCGGAGCTTCGGTCACATTCATCTTAACTCAAAGGTCCCTTACTGGCCTTTTCTAGAGCTTTCAGCCGTATCCCACTGTCGTCATCACGTGACCTGAAGTGTGGGACGTGATGGCAGTTGTATTTGAGGGGGGGATGGTTACAGACATGGTCTCTGGTGTCGGATCAGATTATTTTAGACTGATTTCCTCCAGGCGGCAGGTCTCAGTTTGTTTGTTAAGGTCAACCTCAGTTTGTCTTTGAAACTAGTTCAGGTTAACCGTTAATGTTAACTTTAATCTGTTTAGTAAAATTAGTTGGAAAGAAAACAGAACCTGTTGCTTTGTACTGAAAAATGGATATTCAACTTTTTATTCACTGATGGGTTAATATGAAAGATTGTGTTTGCTACAGAATATTCTGATTTAAGATTATTGATATATATATACATACATACACTCAGTGGCCACTTTATTAGGTACACCTGTACAATCAATCCAAAACAGCAGCTCTGCCATCACATCTGTCTTTATGTTAATTTAATTGTTTCCATTTCTCTGTCCTCCCTGTTTCCACACATGAGGTGGTCAGAATATTAGGAACACCTCCATCACTAACTCTGACCTCAGTGCTCCAACATATAATAGAATTAACAAAAACATTATAGGCATCACAACAGCCGACTTTATGGCTGAACTGTTGTATTGGATTGTACAGGTGTACCTAATAAAGTGGACACTGTGTATGTTGTGTATTTATTGTCAGTAATATTTCTCTTGCAACTTAAACGTAATGAGTATCTTTGAAGAAAAGCTCCAGAGTTAAACAGTATCGCAGCTGGATGATGCCCCCCCCCTCTAAATGAGTGAGTAACGGGTGTAGTAACCTTTAACAGCTGGTGGCGGCCATGATCCACCCGGGCGGCGGCCGGAACGACATCCCTCAGCGTCTGAAGAGGCAGTTCGCCATCTTTAACTGCACGCTTCCCTCCAACTCTTCCATCGATAAGATCTTCGGCACCGTGGCTCAGGGATACTTCTGCCCAGAGAGAGGCTTCCCCGCCGGGGTGTGCGACCTCGCCGCCGCCCTCGTACCCACCACCAGACGGGTGTGGCAGGCTGTGAAGGCGAAGGTAATCAATAAACACTAAATGAAAGCACGGCTCAATGAAAAGGTGTCATGCAAATAGTGAGAATACTATAATATGCGTCCTGTTTTCTGTACATGAGACTGACAATCAGCCAGCTGTTTCCTGTTTTATGTCAGAATAAAGCACAAGTCAGGAGAGTGCGGGATACAGCGTGTTACAGTATTTTCACTACATATCTGACAGCAGTTATTAGTCTCTTTAGGGGTTTTGGTGATTAAATACTCATTTGTTTGTACATAATTATCATTCCCTGCTTTTATTCTGAAGGCCAGATGTATATCCTGCAGAACACATGTTTACAACTTACTTCTTCTACTTGTTTTACTAAACTGTGCACACATTTCCATATCGGTTATTTTTGACCCTCAATGGGTGAAACACGTTTTCAGAAATAACTTCAGTTTGTGGTTATTTGAACAGATCCTCTGTGTTTCCTCAGATGTTACCGTCTCCTGCCAAGTTTCACTACATCTTCAACCTGCGGGACCTCAGCAGGATCTGGCAGGTAGAAAACAGCATCGTTTACTTTAGCTGGACGTTTAAAACATCTGGAAGTGTTTTATGAGCCGAACATGTTGAGAAATGATCTGAAAACATGAAAATCACCAGAACTGCAGATCCACATGTAACAGTGTGACGTGATGCTGCAGCTCCACATTAATGTATCTGTAATGTAACCTGAGTAAAGCTGAACTATTTTTATATTGAAGTATGACTGCAACATCTGTATCGTGTTTCTGTAGGAAACAGTCTGAGAAAGTTAAACGCTGGAGTTCAGACATTTGAAACGGTGTGTGTTGGGTGGTGTTATTGACGAGTTATTGATTGTTGTGTTTGAGGGGATCCTGACGGTGAAGGCGGAGGTGTGTCAGAGCTCCGAGCTCCTCTCTGCTCTCTTCCATCATGAATGCAGCCGAGTGATCGCCGACCGATTCATCGACAGCAGCGACAGACAAACCTTCAGCGGCATCATGGAGAAGGTGTGTGTGTGTGTGTGTGTGTGTGTGTGTGGTGGGTTTGAGTCCTGCTATTGATTTTAAACTGCTAATAATTGATCTGTTTAATTCCTTTAAAATATTCTTCTGCGACAGAAAGTCTAATAAAGGCAGATGCAATGCATGAATAATAATACTTGTTTCAAATTACAGCAATAATGAACTGTACAAAAAATATACAGTTAAAAATATATTTGACTGTATATAAAAATGTGACTTCAGTAATAATAATCCATCAGATGAAGCAAACAAAATATCACAGAACTGAACAGAATATTTTCAATTCAATTCAGTTTTATTTATATAGCGCCATATCATAACAACGTTATCTCAGGGCACTTTGTCATAAAGAGCAGGTCTAGACCAACTCCTTATGTGTACAGAGACCCAACTATTCCCACCAAGAGCAGCAAAAGCAACAGTGGCAAGGAAAAACTCCCTTTTAACAGGAAGAAACCTCGAGCAGAACCAGAACCAGGCTCTGGGTGGGCGGTCATCTGCCTCGACTGGTTGGGTTGAGAGAGAGAGAGAGAGAGAGAGAGAGAGAGAGAGAGAGAGAGATTTTCAACCTAAAATGAAAATGCCAAGACATAAAGTATAAGGATGAGTGATTCTGTAACCTGGACACAGCCCTCCCCTCCCCTCAGATCACAGTGGAGGATCATGGGAGAGCTCTGACTGAGCATGCTCAGTGGGACAGCTGCTTCGTGGACTTCCTGCGTGAAGCTCCAGAGGCGACAGGAGACGAACCTGAAGACGCCGAGCTGGAAGCTCCGAAGGTCCTGAACTCAATTATGTCTCATTTCTAACGCTTTTCTTTTGGTTGTTATTCCGTTTGAATTAAAGTTAACTTGTTTTTATCTGTAGTCACTACGTTTGTCAGTAACAGTACAAAGCAGACTGTTTAGGCTTTCTAACGTTAGTATAATAATATGTCCCTCCGATGTTTTACACAAAAAATATTGATATGATTGACAGGTGTATGAGCCAATCCTGTCGCTGGACACTCTGGCAGAGCGGCTGTCTGTTTTCCAGCAGCAGTACAACGAGGCGGTGAGGGGCGGAGCCATGGACCTGGTCTTCTTCAAGGTAATGACTGTTTCCATCTGAGAGATCACCTGCATCCAAACCGCAACTTCCTTTTCCCTTTTTCACTGGACTCTGTTCACATCCTGATGTAGATCAGCTTTTATCAAGGAGGAAGTTAGCAGCCGGTCGCTATCGCAAAAAGTAG
The DNA here is from genome assembly GCA_002120245.1 of Maccullochella peelii. Taxonomy (NCBI): domain Eukaryota; kingdom Metazoa; phylum Chordata; class Actinopteri; order Centrarchiformes; family Percichthyidae; genus Maccullochella; species Maccullochella peelii. The sequence continues at coordinate 21,879 of LKNJ01003153.1, read as the reverse complement.
CATTTGAAGCACTGTGATTGGCTCATTTCTGGCTCGCTTGCTGGCAGTGACATTAACACTTCAATCACTTATAAAGGGTTATTATTACTCTATAATGGAAACATTTCTGCGCTCTCTGTATTTCTGTTGGTAAACGACCTTCTCTGTTTGGTCCAATGGCAGGACGCGATGACCCACCTGATGCGGATCTCGCGGATCCTGCGGACGCCGCAGGGGAACGCCCTGCTGGTTGGTGTCGGGGGGTCGGGGAAGCAGAGTCTGACGAGGCTGGCGTCGTTCATCGCGGGATACCAAACCTTCCAGATCACACTGACCAGGTCTGAAACCCGACACTCCACCACGCACCAATTGGTTTCTTGTCGTATTTATTGATTTGAGCTAATCGAGCAGCTCAGTCAACAAAACAAGAACCATCCAAATACAGGAAGTACAAGAGTCACAAAGGCTCCTAGAGCAAATAAACGGTGACGCGTAGAGCCGCAAAAAGATGGAACAACCTCCTCAGAACCATAGAACCACCAAAATCACACTATAAATCGGATTAAAAGTTGAATCGACCTTTTAACGGTCTTATTGTGTGTGTGTGTGTGTGTGTGTGTGTGTGTGTGTGTGTGTGCGTCCTGCAGGTCGTACAGCAGCAGTAACCTGCTGGAGGATCTGAAGGCTCTGTATCGTATCGCCGGTCAGCGGGGGAAAGGTGTCACGTTCCTCTTCACCGACAACGATATCAAAGACGAAGCCTTCCTGGGTACCTGACGGACTTTTAGATTATTTTAACAACACTAAAGGGCGACACACTCGGCCCCCTGAAGGCTGCAGTCTGCAAACAACATCCTGATCAATTTATTGTTCGTAGTCCTACCAGCAGCTCGACACGCAGAAATCTGCCCATTAGATTTTCATATGTTTTGTCTAAAGTGATGGAGGTAGGGGAAAGGTCTGGATCGTCATCAGGGTCGTCCTCATAAAGATCTGCCCGGTGGTTGTTTAGCTGGTTCTGAACTTGTTCTTTGATCTTTATTGCCTCTCCTGCCCTCTGCAGAATACATGAACAACGTCCTGGCGAGCGGTGAAGTTTCCAACCTGTTTGCTCGTGACGAGCTTGATGACATCACACAGGATCTGATTCCTGTCATGAAGCGAGAGCACCCCCGACGACCTCCAACCTCAGAAAACCTCTACGACTTCTTCCTGTCCCGAGTGCGGAGCAACCTCCACGTCGTCCTCTGCTTCTCGCCTGTCGGGGAAAAGTTTCGGACTCGTGCCTTAAAGGTGAAGCCAAGTAACAGAACATGTAGCTGAGCTCATATCGTCTTTAAAGGAGATGAAGCTGTGGCTTTATTTCAGTGCCGTCACTGTTAAAAGAAGGTTCACAGATTTTGCTCTGCTTCTATATATATTCCAAAGTTAATCTGAAGTTAATATGAAATCAGATCAAGTTAGAATCCTTTTGTTTCCACAGACTGTGTTTACTTGTTGAGCTGCAAGATGAGAACACGTGACCTGATGTGGTGAAGTGTAATGATGAGAAATGAGTTTTCTCTTTGTCAGTGAACCCTGACCTTTGACCCTTGACCCAAACAGTTCCCAGGCCTGATATCGGGCTGCACTGTGGACTGGTTCCAGCGCTGGCCTCGGGACGCCCTGGTGGCCGTATCGCATCACTTCCTGTCTCAGTACCAGGACCTCCGCTGCTCAGATGACGTAAAGCAGAGCGTGGTGGTTACCATGGGAACCTTCCAGGTAGCGCTCACTGTGCGGTCAGGTGTGAATTATCAGCGTGTTCAGCCGACTGATCACGTGACCTCTGTCCCCGCAGGACCTGGTGGCGGAGAAATGCGCAGAGTATTTTGAGCGTTTCCGCCGTCAAACGTTTGTGACGCCCAAATCCTACCTGTCCTTCATCGACAGCTACAAGATCATCTACGCCGACAAGATCGCGCACGTCGGCACGCTGGCCGAGCGCATGAAGACAGGTGAGGCGAACACAACGCAAAGCAAACTCCTTCATACGAAGTGTCGGAGGGAAAAGCCTGCTGTCATAGAGAGGGAGATAACGGAGCACACGCTCACGGTGAAAAGCTGCAACGATTAGTCGATTAATCGATCAGTCGATCGACAGAAAATGAATCGGCAACAATTTTGATAATTGTTTTAATAATTTGCTGAACCTGGAAACAGGGGGAGCAGTCGCTGAGTGTGCTGTTTACTTCAGGTCTGTGTAAGCTGATGGAGGCGGAGCAGTCGGTGTCTCAGCTCTCTCAGGAGCTGGTGGTGAAGGAGCAGGAGCTCGCTGTCGCCTCCCAGAGGGCAGATGGAGTACTGCAGGAGGTCACGGTGAAAGCTCAGGCTGCTGAAAAGGTCCAACACAACACGACACGGAGAGAGAACTTCTTAATGTTCCCATCAGTTTGGCAAAATGTGTAAAACACCAGATCAAAGGTCACGTTGTTAACGTGTTAATTTAACACCAGGTGAAGCAGCAGGTGCAGAAGGTGAAGGATAAAGCTCAGCTCATCGTGGACGAGATTGAAGCTGATAAAACTTCAGCAGAGTCCAAACTGGAAGCTGCAAAACCAGCGCTGGAGGCTGCTGAGGCTGCATTACAGGTCTCACACACACACACACACACACCTCTGTGCTGTTACACAAAGGCTGAACTGTGTTTCTACCAGCAGAGGGCGTTTTGAAGTTAGTGAAGAGGTGTTCGTGGTCAGTGGGAGATTTAAACCTTCTGTGTGTCTGCAGACCATCAAACCAGCAGACATCGCCACAGTGAGGAAGCTGCAGAAGCCTCCTCATCTCATCATGAGGATCATGGACGCTGTTCTGCTCCTCTTCCAGAGGAAGGTCACTGAGCCTCGCCTCATCCTGTTTGGCATCAAAGCTTCAGTGAAACCGCTTTCAGAAGCCAGATGTTGGATCTCACTTCGTTTCCTTTGCTTGTGTTTCTCAGATCGATCCGGTGACCTCTGACCCCGAACGACCCTGTCCACGACCTTCGTGGGCCGAGGCCATGAAGCTGATGCAGAATTCTGGCTTCCTCAGCATGCTGCTCAACTTCAGCAAGGTCTCTCATTCTTCTGTGACCAAACACAGACTTTATGTTCAACATATGAACTTAAAAGGTGACGATATGTTGATGTCGTGTTTGTTTCTGCTGAACAACAAGCAGATACGGACTTGAGTTAGTGCAGCTTTAATGAACCTTCAAGAAGTGACGACTGGACAAAATGTGCTCACAGTCGAGCTCTAAAACTCAACACAGATAGAAGTAGAAGAGCACACACACACACACACACACACAGCTGTGTGTGTCAGAGGGAAACTCCCTTCTCATCTTATCACACTACAGCCATAACCTGCTTTTATTATACTGTGTGTGTGTGTGACATGCCTGCTAAACTGTGGATTAGTGGAGCTGGCACTGGTCGTCTGTATGTTGAGAGCTGGAAAGACCTTGAACTCTGTGTGTGTGTGTGTGTGTGTGTGTCACACATGGCTGCTGACATGACACTCAGTTAAACTACAAATATCTCTGCTGAAGGCTCAAGTATAGTTTGTGTCCATCCTCACATTCTCTCAGAAATACAGAACGTAAAGGAGCTTGTTTTTTAACTTTTGCCAATATAATCTCTAATTTAAGTATCTAAACTGGTTTTAAACTCCTAAAAACTCCTCATTGGCTTATGACATGTAGGTGGTCCACCTGAGGAGGTAACAGTATCTACTGTATGTTTGTGCTGCAGGACTCCATCACAGAGGAGGTGGTGGAGCTGCTCGCTCCCTACCAGGACATGGACGACTACAACCTGGAGTCAGCCAAGAGGATCTGTGGCAACGTGGCGGGACTCTGCTCCTGGACTCAGGCCATGGCCGACTTCTTCGCCATCAACAAGGAGGTGCTGCCTCTAAAGGTACACACAGAGGAGTCCAACGTTTACTGAGGCTTTATACAAGACGACAAGATGTTACTGCAACTGCTGTCGCAGCAATAAAATCCCAGACTGATTGTGCAGCGCCATCACACAGGGATTCATTAGGTGTGTGTGTGTGTGTGCGCAGGCTAACCTGGCCCTGCAGGAGGCTCGTCTGGTGGTCGCTCAGACTGAACTTGCTAATGCTCAGGAACAGCTGGACACTAAACAGCAGGAGCTGGACGCAGTGCAGGTAAAACACACGCATGGTAATTCAGATTAGAAGAATGAAATGACGACAGATCCTCCGGAGCAGAATATTTAAAATCAGCAGAAAGATTTTAGCTTTTTGTTTGTCATCTCAGCTCCGTGCTTTTGTATTTTCTTTGCTTCCTGCATTAATGACACAGTTTTATCTTGCTAATTAAAAAAAAAAAATGTATCTAAGTGCTCTGGCCCTGAACTGTAGGCGCTTTACGACGCTGCCATGAAGGAGAAGCAGGACCTGCAGGACGACGCCCAGGCCTGCCGCCGCAAGATGGGCAACGCTACGGCTCTGATCGACGGGCTGGGAGGAGAGAAGGTCCGCTTTAAACACCATCATCATCCACCCATCTAACCTTTCATCCATCAGTCAGTCATCCCTCCCTCCCTCTCTCTCCTGGTCTTGTTGTGTTTCAGGTTCGTTGGACCGACAGCAGCGCTGGGTTCCAGACTCAGATCAAACACCTGGTCGGGGACGTCCTTCTGTCGGCAGGCTTCCTGTCTTACGCCGGCCCCTTTAACCAGGAGTACCGCAGCCTGCTGCTGGAGCTGTGGAAGAAAGACATGGAGGAGAAGCTCATCCCCTTCAGTTCTGTAAGACTTCACGGCTCAAACTGTCCCCGTTTGTTTAAATGCAGCTTTTTATGGTCCTTCATATTCTGAATACCTGCTGACTGTATCGCCTGTGTTCCCCCACATGTGCTGTCCTGCAGGACTTGAACGTGATTGGTCTGCTGGTGGACAACGCCACAGTGAGCGAGTGGAACCTGCAGGGTTTGCCCAGCGACGACCTGTCCATCCAGAACGGCATCGTGGTGACGAAGGCGTCCCGCTACCCGCTGCTGATAGACCCCCAGGGCCAGGGCAAGACCTGGATCCAGAACAGAGAGAAAGACCAGCAGCTGCAGGTGAGGATGAGGAGGATTTTTTTTTTACTCCCCGGGTCATAAATCTTCATGCGCCCCCTGCTGGTGAGACATACAAACAAAACAAAGACACACAGGAAGTGCTTTCCTGATTGTTGGTCGTCTTCTTCTGTGTCCCAGGTGACGTCTCTGAACCATAAATATTTCCGTTCCCACCTGGAGGACAGTCTGTCTCTGGGGCGCCCCCTGCTGCTGGAGGACGTAGGGGAGGAACTGGACCCCGTCCTGGACAACATACTGGACAAAAACTACATCAAGTCTGGGTCAACTTATAAAGTAGGACATCTGTGACTTTTCTTTTTACTCCTGCATGAAAATACAGCAAAACATTTTAACTTACTGTCACATCACATCTCTACTCCTGCAAATAAATCAAACGATATATATTTTTAATATATATGTATACGCAAGAAAAACTGTTAATGTGATTTCTTCCTCCTCCTGCAGGTGAAGGTAGGAGATAAGGAGGTGGATGTAATGAAGGGTTTCACGCTCTATATCACCACCAAGCTGGCCAACCCGGCGTACAGCCCTGAGGTCAGCGCCAGGACGGCTGTGGTGGACTTCACGGTCACCCAGCGGGGCCTGGAGGACCAGCTGCTGGGACGGGTCATACTGCTGGAGAAACAGGTCACTACACCAGGCCAGCAGTTAGCTAGTTAACTGTTTAGCCAGTTAGTGAGTTGGCTAGTTGGCTAATTAGCCAGTTAGCTAATGTGTTTGCTAGCTAAGCTGCTTGAGTCCAGCCCAGTTTATGTTAACCTACGTTACTCTAATTTGGGTCCCAAATAGCCAAATATTCTTATGAATGAATAATTGTATCAACACATCAACATTGTGCTTTCCAGCAATATGTTGTTTTGTCTGTTTATAAATAACAAGGTTTAGAAAATATTTTTGTTGTGTGTTTGTCCACTGAAGTGCCAGTGGATTGGTGAGATAAACCAATAAACTCTAACTATGTAAAACGCGCTACTTCTAATTATAAGTCAATGCTGGTGCAGTGATATTTGCCCAAATCCTAAATCTTAAACATCGACACAAATGTGAATCTGACCTCGTCCACCTGTGGGTCCCACCAGGAGCTGGAGGCTGAGCGAGTGAAGCTCTTAGAGGAGGTGACATCCAACAAGAGGAAGATGCAGGAGCTGGAGGACAGTCTGCTGTTCAGGCTGACCAGCACCCAGGGGTCCCTAGTGGAGGACCAGTCTCTGATTGAGGTTCTGAGGGTCACCAAGACCACTGCACAGGAGGTACTGCTCTCTGTCTGTGTGTCTACTTTGTTTGTACTTCAAACAAATGTACTTCTTCCTCTGTCATCATTGAAGATGAAAACTCAACTGAAACAGCACAAAACACAGTTTCTCTGATTGAAAAGATGAACAGAACAATCTCCTCTTCTTGTCTTCCAGGTGAGTGAGAAGCTGTCGGTTGCGGCAGAGACGGAGGTGAAGATCAACCAGGCCAGGGAGGAGTATCGGCCGGTGGCCACCAGGGGGAGCATCCTCTACTTCCTGATCGTGGAGATGTCGCTGGTCAACATCATGTACCAGACGTCTTTGCGGCAGTTCCTGGGGCTCTTCGACTCGTCCATGCAGCACTCCGCCAAGTCGCAGCTCACCTCCAAACGCATCAGCAACATCATCAACTTCCTCACCTACCAGGTGACGCTCACTAGCAGGTGTTTTAGTCCAAACCAAAGATGTGACCCTTAAGTCATCCGTAAATAAAAGACGCAATCTAATCTGCTTTTTTTATTTGTTTGGGGGATTCTGCACTCACTGTGGCAATCCCAGCCTATAAACCTGTGCTTTTGATTGGTCGTACGTATACTGCAGGTGTAACTGAGCACCTGTTTGTTCCTCCCTCAGGTGTACTGTTACACAGCCAGGAGTCTGTATGAGGAACACAAACTGCTGTTCACTCTGCTGTTGGCTCTGAAGATCGACCTTCAGGCCAGGAACATCACGCACCCTGAAGTGCTCACCTTCGTCAAAGGTCACACACCCGCCCTCTTCCTCCTCCTCTCTCCATCCTTTTCTTTTTTACTAAAATAATTTGACAGTAAATGGTGTTTTTGCGTGTAGGCGGAGCCTCTCTGGATCTGAACTCTGTAGAATCCAAACCACGACGCTGGATACTGGATCAGACCTGGCTCAACCTGGTGCAGCTGTCCGGCCTGTCACCATTCACCCAGATCCTGACCCAGGTAGAACCCAAACCCATCGACATTAGAGCAAGTAAAGCTGGAACACAGAGACCTACAGAAGTGGTTTCCTTGTGTCCAGGTAAGCCAGAACGAGCGCGCCTGGAGGACGTGGTTCGACCATCCGGCGCCAGAGGATGCCACGCTGCCTGATGGGTACGAGGAAAAGCTCGACACCTTCCGGAAGCTTCTGCTCATCCGGAGCTGGTGTCCTGACCGAACCACCGCTCAGGTCTGACTGCTAAACACTGCAAACAGCAGGACAAACTAAACCAAGACCTCACTGATGCTTAATACAGACCAGTTCACACCCAAGTGAAGGGCAAGAATATGTATAGTGGAAATGTTCATTCAAGCTATAATGTTATAATGCAAACAGTTACAGATGTGAAGCTAACAGAGATATTAACAGTTTGTGATGTCATGCTAACAGTCAGTGATGTAATGCTAATAGTAAGAGTGTATTTGTGTGTGTTGACCAGGCGCGTCGCTACATCTCGGAGTCTCTGGGTCAACAGTATGCTGAAGGTTTGGTTCTGGACCTGGACGCCATGTTGGCAGAGAGTGACAGCAGGACGCCGATGGTCTGTCTGCTGTCGATGGGCTCTGACCCGACTGAAAACATCGAGAGACTGGCCAAGAACAAGGCGAGTGACGAAGAACAACGGAAAATAAATCAGTTCAGGAAATTACCAAAGATTAATGCAAGAGGAGATAATGAATCGATCAGGGAAAGGAAGGAAGATTAGGACAAATATATGTATAGATGATCAATTAATGGACAGAAATCCATGAAGGGACTGAGAGGGGGAAGTGTCACTATGACTGGATGGAGACGGAAGTGATAAAGAAAAGATTGATGATGATGATGATGATGATGATGATGAACAGTTAATGGATCGATATATTGATAGATGTTATGTAGGATATAAGTAGGGCTCATTGTAAGAAATCTTCAAAGCTGTGAATTCATCAGTGATTTTGAATATGAAAAACTGATTTAAAACATCAATAATTCAAAATTTCATCAGTTTTCATCATTTTAGATTGAAAAGCTGCTAAAACCAACAACGAGCCTTAGATATAAAACATGATGTCATATGTTCTCTGCCTGCAGGGGGCGCCGTGCCGTCCCATTTCCATGGGGCAGGGCCAAGAGGTTCACGCTCGCAGGCTATTGGCCAACAGCATGACGGACGGCGGCTGGCTCCTCCTCCAGAACTGCCACCTGGGACTGAACTTCCTGGATGAGCTGCTGGAGACGGTCACCGCGGCAACGCCAGAGAGTGTGCACAAAGGTTTCCGGGTGTGGCTCACGACCGACGTGCACCCCAGGTAACCCAGTGCCCTGCTAGCGCCCTCTAGAGGTTGCAGTGTTCATTACAGCAGAAATAATTAATGTAAAGAGGGTGGCGCTACAGGAAAGTTTAACTCAGTCCAACACTTAACTAAAGCATGTTCTTACCGTGTGTGTGTGTGTGTGTGTACAGATTCCCCATCACCTTCCTTCAGTCCTCCATCAAGTTCACCAACGAACCTCCTCTTGGTAAGAAACCTCAGCTTCCTGCTCCTCAGTAGATTCATTTTGTGATATATTGGGTTTCTTTACGGTTGGTTTCATCATAGCTAATTGATTGATTGATATATTAATTCATTTATTAAATGAACCCACCCATAAGACCTAGTCATCCATGTGTTTCAGGCATGAAAGCTGGTCTGAAGAGGACTTTTAATGGCGTCACTCAGGATCAGTTAGAGATCAGCAACCTGCCTCAGTGGAAACCTCTGCTGTACGCTGTGGCCTTCCTGCACACCACGGTGCAGGTCTGTTTACATGACCAGTCTCTCTGCTCGTTCAGATCCGCGCCACAAAAATGATAATATACCTTTGACAACAAAAAAAGGAAGGAAGTAAATCAGTCTAAGAAGTGATTAATGTGATTTGGAAATTAAACTTTCTCATCCTTTTTTGCTCTTCCTTTGTCGTCCCGTCAGGAGCGTCGTAAGTTCGGTCCTCTCGGCTGGAACATCCCCTACGAGTTCAACCAGGCAGATTTTACCGCCAGCATGCAGTTTGTGCAGAACCACCTGGACGACCTGGATTCAAAGAGAGGAGTCAACTGGAGCTGCCTGCGCTACATGCTGGGTTAGACCTCTTTAAATCTACTCTACTCTTTATTCTAGCAGACGAGAAACTCCTGAACCAGACTGGGTTTTAATGACAAGATACAAGATACTACATGACGGTCTAGGACAGGACAAAATGCAAGAGACAACAGGCTGGGGAAACCAAGAAGAAGAACGCTTCCCCTTGAGCAAAGCACTACACCCCTAAAAGCCTCCTCTGAGTCTGTTTCTTCATGTCCATACCCAGGTGAGGTCCAATATGGCGGCCGGGTGACAGACGACCTGGACAAATGTCTCCTCAACACCTTCACTCGTGTCTGGTTCAGCGAGAACACCTTCAGCGACAAGTTCTGCTTCTACAAGGGCTACAGCATCCCCGGCAAGGCCAAGACGGTCCAGGACGTCCTGCAGCACATCGAGGCCCTGCCGCTGGTCGACTCTCCTGAGGTCCGAGAAACACGGCAGCTTTAAAACCATAAAGGCTGGATGTTCCTGTTTTATTGACACATTAGCGCGGAGGAACCCACAGTTCATCATTAAACTGTTGTCTTCCTGTTTGCAGGTCTTTGGGCTCCACCCCAATGCTGACATCACCTACCAGACCAACCTGGCCAATGAGACGCTCAGCAGCATCATCAACATCCAACCGAAGGACAGCGGGGGCGGGGCCGGGGAGACCAGGGAGGCCAGCGTACAGAGACTAGCCAGTGAGATGCTGGAGAAGCTGCCGCCTGACTACGTGCCCCATGAGGTGTGTTTAGTGCTGCCATTACATATTATATAATAACAGTGACTCCAAAGTGTAATGATTGATCTGTAGACTCTGATCACTTAAAATCAAATATATGTATCACAGTATCACTTCTCCACATTTGATCTTAAATAGTTTTGAGATTTTGCCCTTTTTAGTCTTTATTTTTAGGACAGTAAAGGGCTTTAAGATGCATCTCTGTGTATGAATGTCAACTGATTTGTATTTGGTGCACAACCAAGTCAGTCAAATAAAGAATAAATCAATCAATTGATCGATCAGTTTTACATTCACATGAGAGACGTGACTTGTTGATTTGATCCTGTCACATAGAACAATACAAATTTATACAAAGGAATACAATTTTAGTCGAAAAGGTTTTATATTACATGATTAATCAATCAATCTAATCACACACGTGTCGTAGGTTTCTCTGAGTAACTCTTGAGTGTTTTGAAGGTCAAAGGACAGCTGCAGAAGATGGGTGCACTTCAGCCAATGAACATCTTCCTGCGACAGGAAGTGGACCGCATGCAGCGAGTCATCGGCAGCGTACGGAGCACGCTCACCGACCTCAAACTGGCCATCGACGGTCAGTCACGCGCACACACACACACACACCAAACGTCAACAATAAGCTTACTCCTCTGTTTCTGTCTGCAGGCACCATCATCATGTCGGAGGACCTGCGCGACGCTCTTGACTGCATGTTCGACGCTCGGATCCCTCGCCTGTGGCTGCGGCTCAGCTGGCCGTCGGCGACGCTGGGCTTCTGGTTCAGCGAGCTGCTGGAGAGGAACCAGCAGCTCAGCGGCTGGATCGGCTCCGGCCGACCCAACCAGTTCTGGCTGACCGGCTTCTTCAACCCACAGGTCGGTTCAGACTGCGTCAACGCAAGGAAGAGGAAACACTTGGCTTCAGTGTCATCCAGTCATCTTTACCTGTGTGTGTGTGTGTTTTCCTCGAAGGGGTTTCTGACCGCCATGCGCCAGGAGACGACACGCTCCAACCTGTCCAGGGGCTGGGCCTTGGATACCGTGACCCTTAGCAACGATGTCACCAAGATGATGAGGGAGGACGTGTCGGCCCCGCCACCCGAGGATGTGGGCGGAGTCTACATTTACGGCCTCTTCCTGGACGGTGCGGGATGGGACCGGCGCGGCGCCAAACTCACTGAGTCCCCGCCCAAGGTTGGTCTGTTTCTAAAACAATCAGTTATAATAACAAATAAAACATTTATAGTAATTAATAAAACAAAAAATATATACATTGAAGGTAAAATAATCTGAAAAAGAAATAAAAAGTAAAAACAATTCTTCAAGAAATAATTTAAGAAATAAATTTGTATAAAAAAAAACATCAATGACACAATTCATTAAAAAAACAATAGAGCAATAAATAATAAGTACAAAATATAATAAAATATTAAATAAATAAAAATAAAATCATAAAGTAATGATGAATAATACCTCTCTGCTGTTTCCTCGCAGGTCCTCTTCACGCCTCTCCCTGTGGTCCATGTCTACGCCGTCAGCTCAGCCAACATGGCCGACAGTAAGCGGCAGCCCGGCGGCGGGGCGGTCAGCCTGTACTCGTGTCCGGTCTACAAGAAACCGCGTCGGACCGACCTGAACTTCATCTTCTCTCTGCAGCTGAGGAGCGTGCAGCCGGCGGAGCACTGGACGCTGCGAGGCGCGGCGCTGCTCTGCGACTGCAAGTGACCGCGTGAGTGACGACATCCAAAAACTAACCGCTGTTGTGGTTAAGAAGCATTTAAAGGACCGAATAGGTACATTTGATTTCCAAGCTTTAGCCCATTACAGCTCCAGGCTGCCTTTAGTTTTTCTTCATTTCTATACAGAAAATCAACCAGCAGAGAGGATTTAGGTGAGTTCATGGCCCTGAAACATAAAACCCAACTGATGATGGGAATACAAATGGATTTGTGTGATATTAGATGGCGTTTGGCACATTGGCTGACCTGCTTCCTGATATCATCTGAAACAAAAAGCTGAGGACAGATTGTTCTTTTATTTTATAGGCACGATTGTTAAGAGATAACGGTTGTGTTCTTGTGATTATCCAGGCTGTTTGTTTTGGGGTCTTTTGAGCTGTTTTCACTTTGAGTTTTTGGTTTTCTTCTTAAAGTCTGACTCTGTTCTGACCCCATTTCAGTTGTTTGCATGACACCAGGCATTTTTTGACATTAGGTGGCGTCTCGGATTGCTTTGTCCACGTGTGTTTGGCTCTTTTTAATACCCCAAAAAACTCCTCTGTTTCAAACCACAGCAAGCCTTATCTAACCTTTGACCTAAACTTAAACGGGTAAAAACAGGTAAGAAACATATCTGGTGTCATGCAAGTAACTGAAAGGGGAATTAAAACCCTCACAGATGTCTCAGTATCAGTGTACATGTGGTCTGATCAGTAAGAGTAAATGTCAAAGACATGTTGGAGCTCATTTAGAAACACTGTCTCCATTACATAGTTTGTCCACCAGAGAGCGCTGACAAGTCTATTTTTACAATGTAATATTTCAACACCACAGCTCTGAGTCACTATTCTTAAAAAAAAAACAAAAAAACTGTAGACAGTAAAAACACTCTAAATGTTCAAACAAAAAACTCAAACTTGTCAAACTGAATTAAAAAAAAAAAATACAAAAACTCACCTGAAACACTAAAACAAACTGAAGAAGATTGAAAAATAAACTCCAAAAATTCAGAGATTTATCAACGGAGATCCAACGATAAACCCAGAATCAATACAAATGTTTAAAAGAGAATAAATATACTTGATATTTAGAGGAATCAGCCTAACATCTACAGTGAGACCTTTAGTGTTTAAATCATTACTACTTTTTATTTCAAGCTTGTACTATCAGAAGTTGTATATTTTCTACAAGATTCTCTAATGACGTTGAAGGCAATAAAAGAAATCTATCTTAAAAACTGGTTTCACCGTTTGTAATTATTGAACAGCAGACTTCACTTTGGTTACAGAAATGATTCAAGTGAACTTTTATTTTCTCAACATGACAATCAAACACACAAACTACAGCCATGCAGTCACTCACTAACAGATGCTAAAAACACCAACACTGATGTAAAAATTGAGATTGTCAAAATTGCAAGGTTTGCTTACAGAACAAACATAAGCAACAGTGCTGTCGGGTGAAAACATCATAAGAAAACTGCTTTATTTTCAGCCTGATGGCACATAGCTAAAGAGTTAATGTTAGGCGCAAATACAAAACCAGGTTTTATGCTCCAGTTTGCAGCTTTGCTCTAAAAATAAATAATTACTTAAGAATTTATTGTTAAAATTGTTTGTTTGGTACATTTTTACACCCATCTTCTTTTATGTTTAAGATGTGGAGGGGGATCTCACTGCCCAGATCTGACCCCCAGCCGGTAGTTTGACCCCTGCTCCAAGATAAAACTGCTCCGAATTTTGTTGGTTTCTTTGTTTACACAAAAAACTTCATTTCTTTCCAACTTAATCGGGTACGGTACATTTTTCCCAACGTGCAATACCACGTCGCTGGACAAATGCTAATTAATACTGTAGCTACAAGAGTAACAGTAGCACACTAAAACTTTATACAATACACATTTAAAATATGACTGAATCCATTATTTAGATGTTTATTAATCAATCAGTAATTGATAGTAAGGCTTTTAAACCTGGACTTCCATGACCCTGTATTACAAGTACTTATGTAAGGGTGGTAAAGATTTTTTTGACATATTCCTGTGGTTTTATTTAGAGCCACTTTCAAAGATCTTCAGCTTGCTAACGTCTCAGTGATTTACTGTATCAGTAAGTGTTCTGTCAGACAGACTTTCAGGAGGTCTTACTCATTTTAAATCTGCTCGTAGCTGGCAGAAGTCAAAGTGGTTGATACTTTTTCCACTTGCGCAAACTAGAGGGTTCACGGGTCCTCTCTGTTCCTAGTGACTAAGACCGACCCAGGATTTGAATCGGGACAGGTCCAAATTATATTCTATATCTAACTGGGTCCGGGTAGGGTCCCATTCTCAATCCCCAGTGGCACACAGTGTTAAACCTTTTACCTTTAATCATTTCACGTACCATAACCCCGCTAGAGCTTCATCAACATGCAACAAGTGAACAGCAGCGGGATGATGAAGTTCTCAACTCTTTGTTCGTTTATTTTCCAAAGTCAGTGTTTATTGATCACAAAACAAAAAAATACTATATATATTGGCTGATTTGATAATACATGTCCAGAACACGTGTAACTGCATATGAAATGACCTCAATGTTTTCAGGAATCTGTTGGTGGTTGTCTTGATGTTCAGTCAGATTGGATCTGTCACCGGCCTGTTCGCTTCTCACTTCCTTCAACAACGTTCAGACAAATGTTAATCTTCATTATTTGCACTCTTGCAGCTCTGCTTGGTAGCAGCGACCCTAAACACTTCTCTTTCACTCCCTCTGTGTGGTCTCAGTGGTCCAAAGAAAACGGCCCAGATCTTGTCACTGTCTCACGGTTTACGATAGCTGCTTCATGTCGTACATCGGCACCTCAGACTCCTCTGCCTTGCCCTCATCGGTGGCCGCCTTGGCAGCATCCGGGCTGCTCTTGCGGCCCTTTGGAGGAGGGACCGGCACGGCTCCCTCCGTAGCGCCCTCAGCTCCCTCCTGGCCCTCCGCCACAGTCCTCTCCTTCTTCAGGTTGAGCTTGGCCGGGACGCTCTTGGTGATGGTCTCCTTCAGCCTCTCGCCCGACTGGCGGATCTTCTCGCGCCTCTCGGCCGTCACTATGCGTTCGCCAAACTTGTTGACCTTGGTACCCAGGTTCTCACGGGTCTTGCTCATGTTCTCTCTGGAGAAGGTGGCTTTGAAGCTCTCGATGCGCGTCAGCCCTGTCTTCTTCATGCGGCCGGCTGCCGAGGAGTCTGCCTCCTCCACCACCATGTACTCCTCATCTGACTCTGGAGGGAGCTCAAACTTGTCCGGTTCCACCTCGGCTCTGGCGCCGGTGCTGCCGCTGGGTTCTGCTGGCTCGCTGCCCGGTGTGATGGCCTTCACCTCCTGGTCACCCTGAGGGAGGAGAATACAGAACAGAGTGTGAACCTGGGAGAACATGATGATTACATGACTGATAAACCAGACTTTGTGCTTTGGAAAAACATGCCGCGCATTAAAATATAAAAAAACGATTTGTTTTTCTTCTTATTCAGATGGACAAAGTTTAATTGTTGATGTCAGGTTTAAATCTGTCTCTGGTTAAAATGTGTCATGTAGACTTGAGCTGTTAGCGTGCAGGCCTTGATCCTGCCTCCATAAATAAACTGCAGCACCTGTTTCTGCAGCTCAGCACTCGGCTGCAGGAAGCTAAACATATCAACGAGCAGCAGCGTACGGAGCAAAGCTGGATCACTTTCAGCTTCAGGCCACGTCATGGCATGCATCAGTCTGTCACTGAAAGATCAGGTGACACTGAACATGAAATGGAGCAAAAATGTGAAGGCCGAAGCTGCAAACTGACCCAGATCCCTGCAGACGTAATTCACTTTGGGAAGGTTGACCCTGATTTGTGATCAGTCATACTGGGAGCTGACCAGTACAACTGCGCCTGATACTGGTGAACAGCAGCCTGAGTTCCACAAGTAAACAGTTTTCCCCCAAACTAGTAGAAGCCTTAAAAAGTAAAGAAAAACCATTTGACAACCAGTCACAGGGTGTATTTGGTCTTTCTGGCACTAAAACTATCCACCAAAGAATAGAAAGGCAGTTTAGTAATACCCAGTTTAAATGTTTTTTAATGATGAGAGGCAGTTTTCTAATGTGAGCTGGACAGACTAAGCTGACTTTGTGGGGCCATAAATTCACTGGGGACTGCCTTCAACCTCCTCAAGAACAACAACACCTGAGCTGGAAAGCAAAGGCACAAATTAAAACTGAACTACCATTAATTTTCCGTCCTGTCATCTGAGGAATCTGACTTTGGATCAGTCCTGGATGATGGAATCCATAAAGTTGAATGAACCTTCGTGCTCGTTAGCAGACGTTATCATGCTAATGTGATCATGAGGATCTTTGATTACATGCATCATAGGCACTATATGACACCCGATAGAGAGGCTGACATTTTCAAAGCTTTGACAGAATTCATAACAGAGATAACTGAGCTTCACAGCAGGAGCATGTAGTGGAGTCTCTTTGTATCTCGTTTGTTTAATCTGTACACAGAAATGTAAAAAACACACTTTGTGGTTTTGGGGGAGTTACATGTTAGAACTTTTTTTTGTTGAACTACAGCTGGTACAGTGACTGTGTGCATCTTCCTGAAGTCTGAAGAGGTTGCCAGTTTTGGTACCCTCGTGCCTGTACAGAGACCCGTGTTCACTGACTGTATCTGGCAACTTGAAATATAGCCGGAGATACTGCACAGAAGCACTGGGCGGATGAATACACATTTCTTTAACGAGATATAGTTCCATCACAAAACTCCTTCCTAAAACTGATTAACAACGTGTTCATCAGTGAGCATTAGAGGTGCTGGTATAGGTGTATGTTAGAACTTTGGACAGAGCCAGGCCAGCTTTTTCCCCCTGCTTCCAGTCTTTATGCTAAGCTAGGCTAACCACATCCTGACTCCTGTCGGGCCTTTTAAATGTTTCAACACTCAGAGCTACACATAAAAGTACTGTGGTTCAGCCCCATTAAAAACTTCCCAAGTGTATCCACTACTTGAGTTTTGCTGTTGATTTCAGTGCATGAAACTACAAGTTGTCAGAAAACACGTCACTTCCTGTCCAACTTATTTAAATATTGCCAGTCAGAAAAGTATCCAAATGCTACACAACATAGACAGTTAATCTAACATAATGAGGGAACATAACAAACTACAAGAAGTTAAGAGTTTGAAGGCCTTTCTGCTCTGTTGAACTGTGGGCAGGTCGGAGTGGTCAGAGAGGGAGGGTCAAAGGTCATTACCCCATCTAACTCCATTACAGTTATGTGCTGAACCACCACAGGTTCTAAGAGGATTTCCTCCATCAGTCTAACTAAAATTTGTCAGAACAAATCGAACAGTGAGCGCAGCTGTTAGCAGCTAATGAAATGATTTATAACCCTCGTCCAGGAGATGGTGGTTAGCTAATACAGAGAGAGAGGAAGGGAGAGAGAGCAGACAACTATATTAGGAGATGGTGGAGGTTCAGACTCAGAATAACCTGGTCTGTCAGCGCTCAGCTGGCACAGTCCCTTACAGTACAGAAAGTACATAGCAGCTCTGCTAACTGAACACACACTTTCATTTGTTTTAGTAGTGCAGTAAACAAAAAAAGGAATTCTGAGGCATTTGTAACAAAGAGACACATTTTGGAAGCTCATACCAAGCTGTGATTTAAGACTTTTTCAAAACACCACAGAGAAATTAGAGATAAACCTTCATTGAATATTTCTTTTCACAGGTCATTTGGTTTCGGTTTCCCAGTCCTACATTAGAGTAATAACATTCATATGGTGAGTGCGTGTGTAGGTTGGTACATGTAAGAGATGGGTTCACATTAGGCTTCCACACTTTATCTTGTTTGCTGTAATAACCAAACATTTTCATTCAAATAAATGCATTACTCTGTGTTCCAATTCATATCTAGATCTTTAACGGTTGTCATTTTGCACCTTGCTTTCTGAAAACCAACCATACAGCCTAGTATCCGAGGTGTTACATCCATATGGATGATTGTACTGGTCCCGGTTTACATCCAGTGCCACCTTTCAGTGCTATTGCAGGAATTAGTGAGAGGAAAGTAACATCGTGGAAGTCGAGCTGGTGAATGGTCACGTAGCGATCTGACTTTCATGCAGGAGAACAGGGTTTTTGTCCTGTCAGAAACCTGCAATTAACATTTCCCTTTTAAGTAAGTGTAACCACGATCTTTCCTTAATCTTAACCACACCACAGTTTCCGTGCAGATATTGTAAAAAAGGCAATAATATAAGACGTAAACATGGCAATCTTTCCTATCTCTACGTACCATCCCACATGACATGAACACAGCACTAGTGCACAATGCAGCCTGACATCCAGCAGCTACAGCAAGCCAATCACAGGGTCTTTCTGAGGTTTAATCAACATGTGACATCACTGACCGTACTGTATCCTTACACTGTGCATACAGGGTCCAGAGTACAGTAATGAACCACACCTCACAGAACTATTCTCGCATTTAGTCCTAGTCAACAAGCTAGCTAACAAGCTAACGTGCATGTGACATATCTCGTAACTGTTGATGTTAACATTCTGATATTTAGCACATTACCATTCTAATGTTATCATGCTAAGATGCATGCATTTAGCATGCTAATGATATGTAGTGCACAAAACTAATGTCATTGTATTTGGCATCTTCAGAGTCAAATAGTCTCATTCAATAGCACTCTAAATTTTGAAGCAGTTGTCTTTGATGATGACTAACTTGGTGAGAACATTAAATAATTTACATCTACTAACATTTTGGAGGAACAATATCTTTTTTTTCATGTTTATTTCTCCTTTTGATGAATCCTTGTCAGGATTAGTGGTTTTCTAAAGTATAACAACCAAATAATCATTCACAAATTATTTCTAAGTGAAAGCCCTCTCTATGAGATCCAGATCTGTGGTGTAATCTTTCAGCACACTGACGTTTATCCAGGGCTAAAATAACCAAGCCACCATCATGCTGGCAGCTGCTAACTGTGAAGGCCAAAGAAGTAAAATGAAGCCGTGTGTGTGTGTGTGTGTGCGCGTGTGCGCTTGTGCGCTTGTTGCTATTTCAACCCCTAGAATGAACTGAGGTGTTCGTCAGCTAATACAGTTTGTTAATGTTAAAAGAACTAAGATGTGAATCAACAGGGACCTAATAGCATCGCTCAGTTGTCACAAGTCTTCTTAAGGCTCACAACAGTCACTTCATGCCAGAGTTAAACACAAGTAAAGATCATGACTACACTGCAGATCTCATTTGGTTTTAAAGTCAATGGCGCCGTATTGGTAGTCTGGATCTTAAGTACGTAGACACACAGCAACAGAAACTGTTTTGCAATATTAATGTTTGCTGCTTCTTAAGGCCTTTGGAGGCATCATGCAGCAAGCAAAGACTATGCCTAGACTATTTCATAAATGGTAAAAGTTCCCTTGCTCTTTGGAAACTGGACATAGGCTGACAGCTATTTTAGACCCTGCCAAACTGGCCCTTCTGACCTCTTTAGTCATACAGTTCAGTTTGTCTCCTGTTGAAAGTGCCTACCGGGAACTGATAATTATAAATATAGTTATGATGTTGATGTCATATAGTAATGCCGTATAAATACAGGCCCCAGAGCCTTTTCTTAGGTTCCATTGTTGTGACAAACAGAACCTTAATGCACTGGTACTGTATGTTAAAGAACTTCACGGGTCCGCTCGGTTCTTTGTAACTGACACCCAACCAGAGCCATGAGTTGGTCAAAATTATTTTCAGTCTAATCTGGTCAGGTAGGGTGTGGGTTGACTGTGTTTTGGATTGGTCCTTTTTGGATCGGGTATGTCTGTCCTTGGGTCCCTTCTTTTTGGGAGAATTGATTTAAGCACGTTGGGTTTGGGTAGGTTTTCCACGGAATCCGTTTCAGATCTGGTTCAAGCATTCAACTTATGAATACCTGTACTCTTATATTTTGACAAGGCAGTAAACCAGCTTACCTTCTTTGAATCCTGACTAGAAATCCTAATCGCATTAGAAGTACATTTTACAGTGCATGTAGTGGTATAGCTGTCGGTTAGCCTGATGCTGTACACACTTTCTAGAAGAGAATCAACACTCCACTGCCCTGATACAAGAAGATTTACTTTAGCAATCAATTCCCAAGAGGCAGTTGGTCAGAACCCCAAAGGTCCATTTCCAGTGGTGGTAAAGTACCTATGAAGTATCAACAGAAATCAAAAAGTACTGGACATTTGAACTGATTGTTCTTTTCAGCCAAAAGATCAAACATCTGAGTCTTACCTGATAAATGACAACCCTGAACTTGTTCTTGGCCAGGAGGTCGCCCTGGGTGGCTTCCACCTTCTTCACCCTGATGTTCTGGTTCTCCACACGCACCCTGACGTCCTTGATGTGGCGGCTGACCTTGCGCGTCTTCTCCAGCAGCCGGTCGACAGTGGAACTGGTGGCGGCGTGGTCACTTGTCAGCTTGACAACATCTGTCTGGATGGTCTTTACCGTGTTTTCCAGCTCCAGCTGCCGCTCCTCCATGCGCTGCTGCGTGGTCTGAACGCTGTCCATGAGTCCCGCCACACGCTCCAACAACGCCATAATGCTTCCTGCATCATCTCCGCCACCCGTTGGCATGCCCGGTTTGTCTGTCATTCTTGCTTGTTGGTTCGCTTTGTCACCTGCTGTTGACTTGTCTAAGAGTTGCTTGGTTGATCGACAGTGATCCAAATGTAAAAGGGAAGAAGGGATGAGGAAGGGTAGGGTGGACAAAGAGGAGAGACGAGCTCCGACGAGATCTGTTGTAATGAACAGAGAAATATTGAAATTTTGAAGATGAAAAAGATCAAAGCCACAAAACCGAGAAGGATGAGGGTTGAAGCATCGGGATCCAAAGAAAGAGAGGGAGTATAAGGGAGGAGGAATAGAAACCTCCTCTGGAAGGAGAAGGAGAGAAAGGAGGAAGACAGGAGTACCGGATCACCCTTCTACAAATGGAGGTTGACCCTGAAACTGGTCAGATCAACTGGTAGACTCCACCCTGCTGGCAGAGGGAGGGAGGAATGACAGGAGTTAAGAGGAGGGAGGGGGAGATGGAGGGGGGAATGATGAGGCTAACAAGAGAAAGAAGGTAAAACACAGAGGGAGAATTAAGACTAAGGAATATTAGTGAGTTTTAAAAATATTTAATCAATGTTTTAACAATATAGTGGTAGATTTTAAAGTGAGGGACCAGACTGTGAAAATAAATATACTCAAGTGGAGATTTGATTCCAAGTTTATCTTATTTCAATTTGGTATTAAGTCTTGGTCAACTCCTGAAAGTCCATTAGAAACACTGAAATACCTGCAAACTTCCCATCAATCAGATTTTTAAAATGGATATTATAGGAATGTGTGTTTTAATGAGTGAGATAGGTAAAGAGTGACATGGATCCCAGCTTCTCTGTGTTCTCTGCTGCTAAAAATACTGTGAGGGTAAAGTGACTCCCTGCACCTCTTTGGGAGATGAGTGTATTAAAAGCAAGGGAAACCCCCTCCCATCTATCCCTCCGTCATCCATCTATCAACCGTCACCTTTTCACTTATTCTCTCTTAATCCCTCCCTCCAGGTTTAGACTTTTTTGGCATCCCCCAGGCCTCCAAATGAACAGCTAGGTTTCCTAAAAAGAATTCCTCATGCTAATACTTGCAATCGTTGCCATCTTTGTTAGTTACTGGAGCCAGTAGTCCGAATTTGGGCAAATGGGGTGGAGCCTGGGATGAGCAACCAACACCACTCACTGTGATAGGGTGAGACAGTCAAAGCAAACGCACCTTAAGCCTTTATATCTAATCAGTTGTGTGCTAATTTTCATAATTTCCTCACAAACTCAGAAAAAGTAAAATTGGTTTTGAGACCATAATGGGAAAAAACACCCCAACAGGCTTTTGCTGTGTGTGTGTGTATATGTATATATATATGTATATATATATA